>JALMQS010000509.1:0-85832 GCA_024734495.1 Forficula auricularia | reverse complement strand
TATTAACATTTAGATTAAATTATTAATTCGAACTAAATAAATAAATTAAAATTAAATATTCTTTATTTGTAATTTCGAAATCGTATTCTTTTTTCTAAATTTAATTTGAGATAGTGCTTTGAAATAATTTCGCCTTATTATATTTTCAGTTTAATAAAATTATTTCACATGGATAGATAATAAAATTTTAATTTTGTTTAAAAAAATAACATTCAAGAGTAAATAATAAATAATTCACTTTTAAAAATAATCCCCTTATATTTAAATATTCACCTCTAAACTTCAATCTAATTAATTTCTCTTTCTGATCTAATACATAAGTTAATATTGCAATTTCTCTCGTCATACTCAGATCTACAAATTTTTTCTATTTGTGTCTTAAATACAAATATTGGACAAAATTTTTATACAAAATATCGAATGTTCTAAGACTTTGATTCCTAACAAATTGCAGTATTGGAGACATTGTACTGCTGTTTGTTTCGGAAAAGGTCTTTTAACAATTCTTTATCTCAAGTGTAGACGTATTTTGCTACAAATATAATGTCTCCTATTTGTTTCAAAACACGTATAGCCTTGAAATTTTCATTATTTTAGCCTTTCAAATTTCATATTGTATTTCTAAGTTAGTGTTTTATACATTTGTAAATTTTTGAAATTTTAAAACTATCACTCTATGAGTATATTAAGTAATTTGCGATCAAAATTTTATTAATGATCACCCTTTAACTATTATTTATTTATCTATCCATGTGGGGGGTGGTGACAGCTGCCTACTCGTGGTGCCTCCTGTTCTCGCTAAACAGCTGTCATGTCTCTGTTTATAAATTAACTATTGATACATAATCATATATAATAATTATATTTGCATAATTTTTTACAAATACTACACATTCCCATTAATGATAATAATCAATTTTGAAAACTAAAATATAAAATTATAATTACTCTTTTTGTAGAAATAATTAAAAATTTTGTATTTTACAAAAGTATAGTAAATAATTCTTGTTTAATTTTAATAATTAAAATTCATTCAAAATTTATGCAAATTAATTTATATTATATATGAAATTTGAAATATTTATATTCGACTGAAAATATGAGAGAAATTTTTCGACGTCATTGTCTCTTAAGAATTAGTAGTATAATAATTTAACATGTAATAAACACAATGGCTAAGTGCATATTTTTTTACTTTATCCAATGCAAAGCATGGGTAAAGTATTGTAATCGCTCTCGGGGCAAGCGTGGCTTCAAAGGGTCCTCAGGTAAAGACTACGGAACCCATGGACTCAATTAAAGTCACAAATTGTAGTATTCAATTAGGTTGAATATTAGCACGTGACGGTTTTGCCAAAAATTACATGGGGTCTCGTCGAGAGGCCAAAAAGTGCGATTTTTTCATTTAGTGCGTGCGGATGGATGTATGGATGGATGTATGGATGGATGTATGGATGTATGGATGTATGTATGTATGTTATCGCTTTTTTGGCCCACGATTTTTTCCACACCGTTGCACCGATTGAAATGAAATTGAAAACCTACCATTAGTTTAACAAAATGAAGCGCTGATTAGTTTTTGGTACATATCGGCCCACAAACATTAGTACTTTATTTCAGTACTTAGTTTTCTAAATATCTTGAAAATGACTTAACCAATTTTGATGAAATTTAATATCCTAATTAAGTATCTTGGGGACCACAAAAAAGGTTAAATAAAGTTTTTAGTAAAATTATATTTTAAAGTACTTTACTCTAGAGTAAGATGGTACTTTTTAATTTTTTAAATTCTTTAAAATTTATTCATTTGAAAGTTTTAATATAGCTCATTTAGCCTTGCTTAAGTAAGAATGGATAGGCTTCTCTCTGTGAAATGCTAAAAATTTGGGAGGAATTTTTATGAGTAACCATAGCAACTGCGTTGTTTTCTTATCCGTTACCTTTGCTGAAGACGGAGAAATCGATTTTAAACCAAAAATAGCGATTGATTCTCATCTAGTACTTGAGGAATAATCATTCTATATTGGATTTTTGACGTTTCGGTTTTTATTAGTAACCATTGCTGAAGACATAGAGAAATCGATTTTAAACCAAAAATAGCGATTGATTCTCATCTAGTACTTGAGGAATAATCATGTAGAATGGTTATTCCTCGACTCTTAAATGAGAATTATTTTTGAATTAATTTCAATATGAACTACAAATTGCAAGTGATATCTGATTAATAATAAAGGAACAAACATATTAATATTTCAAATGAATTTGGATAAAGTTTAGCAACGATCCGTTGCAGTTTATTTTTAATTAAATGGTTTTTGGGATAAAAATTCGCACAAATTATTATGAAAAATGATTTAGAGATTTCAAATATGATTCAATTCCAAGATTTCACGTTCCATTTTTGAAATTTATTTAAGAACGTTGAATAAAATATTAATATCTGGGTAACTGATAGGTCTGTACTTCTTTGCTATTATACCATAGATTAAAAAGTACAGACCTACTTCAGAGCCTGGCCTCCCCTGCCCACGTGACCTCATGATTCTTTTATCAAAATAAAAAAATAAAAACCGACTTCAAAAAATTAAATGCAACAAATAAAATACACTAAAAGGTATAAAATAATTATTATCTTATTTAGTTACAACTAAACGACGAAATATTAACATGAAATTACTTTTTGAAGTCGGTGCCAAACAAACTATACCTATAAGCGAGCGTACCCGCCAAACGTACTAAGTAAGATCCGTCGAGTGCGATTCATAAAAGGTATATGTTTGGCACCAACTTCAAAAAGTAATTTCATGTTAATATTTCGTCGTTTAGTTGTAACTAAATAAGATAATAATTATTTTATACCTTTTAGTGTTATTTTAATTGTTTCATTTAATTTTTGAAGTCGGTTTTTATTTTTTTCTTAAAAATTATTTTGAACTAGGTTAAAAAGAAGGAGAGACAAACCTTTTCTAGCCGATACTTTGCTTGTTTATTGCTTTTGGATTTAAGTATGTGAGATTTAGCTATCACATATTATAAAAGCTTTGTAAAATATTTTCATATAGAGATTGAATCTTGGAAATATCCACTCTACAGCGAAATATAGAATTTTTCTCGATTTCGGACGACTAGGGGTATAGTGATTAATAAATGTTTGATACTAATAAAACATAATTCTTCTCCTAACGGCCAATTCAATTTTCGTAAAATATAAGAATAAATTAAAGTGTATATTAATTTATATGCCGGTAGAGTTTTTTACTTTATCCAATGCAAAGCATGGGTAAAGTATTGTAATCGCTCTCGGGGCAAGCGTGGCTTCAAAGGGTCCTCAGGTAAAGACTACGGAACCCATGGACTCAAAGTCACAAATTGTAGTATTCAATTAGGTTGAATTTTAGCACGTGACGGTTTTGCCAAAAATTACATGGGGTCTCGTCGAGGGGCCAAAAAGTGCCATTTTTTCATTTAGAGCGTGCGGATGGATGGATGGATGTATGGATGTATGGATGGATGTTATCGTTTTTTTGGCCCACGATTTTTTCCACACCGTTACACCGATTGAAATGAAATTGAAAACCTACCATTAGTGTAACAAAATGAAGCGCTGATTAGTTTTTGGTACATATCGGCCCACAAACATTAGTACTTTATTTCAGTACTTTTTTAGTTTTTCTAAATATCTTGAAAATGACTTAACCAATTTTGATTAAATTTAATATCCTAATTAAGTACCTTGGGGACCACAAAAAAGGTTAAATAAAGTTTTTAGTAAAATTATATTTTAAAGTACTTTACTCTAGAGTAAGATAGTACTTTTAAAATTTTTTAAATTCTTTAAAATTTATTCATTTGAAGTTTTAATATAGCTCATTTAGCCTTGCTTAAATAAGAATGGATAGGCTTATCTCTGTGAAATGCTAAAAATTTGGGAGGAAATTTTATAAGTAACCATAGCAACTGCGTTGTTTTCTTATCCCTTACCTTTGCTGAAGACATAGAGGAATCGACTTTAAACCAAAAATAGAGATTGATTCTCATCTAATACTTGAAGAATAACCATTCTATATTGGATTTTTGACGTTTCGGTTTTTATTGGTGACCATTTCTGAAGACATAGAGGAATCGACTTTAAACCAAAAATAGCGATTGATTCTCATCTAATACTTGAGGAATAACTATTCTATATTGGATTTTTGACGTTTCGGTTTTTATTGGTAACCATTGCTGAAGACATAGAGGAATCGAGTTAAAATCAAAAGTAGCGATTGATTCTCATCTGATACTTGAGGAATAACCATTCTATATTGAATTTTTGACATTTCGGTTTTTATTGGTAACCATTGCTGAAGACATAGAGGAATCGACTTAAAATCAAAAATAGCGATTGATTCTCATCTAATACTTGAGGAATAACAATTCTACATTAGGTTTTTGACGTTTCGATTATTATTGGTAACCATTGCTGAAGACATGGAGGAATCGTCTTAAAATCAAAAATAACGATCGATTCTCATTTTAAGTCGATTCCTCCATGTCTTCAGCAATGGTTACAATAATAACCGAAATGTCAAAAATCCAATGTAGAATGGTTATTCCTCGACTATTAAATGAGAATTATTTTTGAATTAATGTCAATATGAACTACAAATTGCAAGTGATATCTGATTAATAATAAAGGAACACACATATTTATATTTCAAATGAATTTGGATAAAGTTTAGCAACGATCCGTTGCAGTTTATTTTATCTTGAGACAGCCTTATAACTCAAAAACAGTGTATTATATGAAAAAAAAGTTCATTTGTATAAGGGGGAAACTAAACTACGCTATTGTTTGTCGACCTAGAACAAGCTTTCAAGGGTATTTCGAGAGTCAAGTTATGTTTTTTTAAATGAAAACCTATATGTTTCTGTACATATTCTTAATCTAGAAAATAAAACAGTCAAGTGGATGTGGCCATCCACTTGACTTAACTATACAACCTGGCCCCTCACTTATATTTAATATTTAATAAAATTATTTATAATCATGTAGGGGGAGGGGATTTTTGCATTTTTAGACTTTTGTGGGCCCACGGATTATGTATACAAAATTTGGTTGAGTTTAGTACAAGGGCCTAGATTTTCATTTTTTGACCCTACACCCCCCCCCCCCCATTTTGGGTGGTTAGTTTTTGCATTTTTAGTCTTCTGGGGTCCCACTGATTATGTATACAAAATTTGATTGAGTTTGGTACAAGGGCCTATATTTTGATTTTTTGACCCCCCCCCCCATTTGGGAGGTTAGTTTTTGTATTTTTAGACTTCTCGGGTCCCACTGATTATGTATACAAAATTTGGTTGAGTTCGGTACAAGAGCCTATAATTTTGATTTTGACCCCCTCCCCCGTTAATTTTGGGTCGATGTGCTCCAAAATCTAATCAGCTCTTAATCTCAATGGAACAAAACTAGGTGTGAAATTTGGTTTCGATATTCACACTAGTTTTTGAGCTAGCTCGTCCACAAAAATTTGATAACGCACAGACTATCAGACAACCAGACAACCAGACAACCAGACGGACAGACTAACGGACATTTTGACAAAACAATTATTATCTCGAAAAATAAAAAAGAAAAAAAAAGAAAATTTTCGGTGTTCACTTATTAGAGCTTTTTTTGTAGAGGCGAAATGCCATGGTTTCGCTCAATTTTTCTAATCAAAATAGTTTCAGCCGTTTTTGAGATATTTCGAAAAAAAAAGGAAAAAAACCACTTTTTTCATGCACGATTACAATACTTGACCATACCCTGTATGGTAAAGTAAAAAACCGAACAACTTTCACAAGGCACTATTTTTTTATACATCAAATAAAAAAAAATATTAAATCAATTAATCTCAAAAAAAAAATCCTAATAATTATTTTTAACAATCATTCAACTTAATTATCAAATAATAATGATTAAATAAATAATTTAATAATTTTGCCCTCAGAAACTTTATTTTATCGTGGTTAAGAATAATTATTATTTGGATTTTTTGCGAATATTAATTGATTTAATATTTTGTTTATTTGATGTCGTATAAATAAATAGTTCTTATGAAAGCTGTTCAGTTTTTTTTTCTAGATTAAGAATATGTACCAAAACATATAGGTTTTCATTTAAAAAACAGAATTTGACCTTGAAATACACTTGAAAACCTGTTCTAGGTCGACAAACAATAGCGTAGTTTAGTTTCCTCCCTATAAATAAACTTTTATTTAAAAATTTTTTTTCATATATACTGTTTTTGAGTTAGAAGGCTGTCTCAAGATAAAAACAAACTCACACGGTATATATATATATAATATTTATATTTAGAAGCCTTAATAACCGGGAGTTTCACTCGGGCTGATATTATTATCCGAGTTAAAATTAAAATTAATAATTAAAAATTAGAACATTTTATTACATTTTAGTTCTTAAATTCTCATAAAAAAAGAACCATGGTAGAATTAAACTTTTAGTTTTTTTTTTACATCCTTCTTCATTCGAATCCACCACAACCCTGATAATTTTTTTTTATTTTTCAGTACCTTTATTCAGTAATTTTTATAACTTTGGAACCCCTACTTATTTCAGCCTGCGGTGGATAATCCGCAACAAGTTCTTTAAAAAAGAGACTGAAGACTTCGCTAAATTTCAGCTCTCTTGATTTTCTGTTCTTGGAGATTTTATAAGCAGTACCTGGCCACCGAGCGATGCTCGGTAACTTTTTTCTTCAAGTTAAAAGCTTTATATACTAGTATAGTACATGGCCCCTGGACCCCTCCCCCGAACCCCACCCCCGCAACTCCACACCTCGTCCCAACTCCACCCCCATCCCCACACATGCCTCCCGCCCCCGCACCCAGTTTTTAACCGACTTCAAAAAAGGAGGAGGTTCTCTATTCGACTGATTTTTTTTTTTTTTTGTGCCTATGTTACCTCATATCTCCGCCAATTGTCAACCGATTTTGAAAAAAATTTTGCATTGGGTCCAGTCTAGCTTCCGATTGGTCCCATTTTTTTTTCGATTTTTTTCCATAGGTATTAGACCTTTTTTATTAGGTTTGTTTAGACCTAACCTCTTTGTTTATGAACCGATTTCGATGGTTCTTTTTTTATCCGAAAGGGGGTGTCTTAGGGATGGTGTCATATTAATTTGGTCAAGTTCTGATGATATGATCACTATTAATAACATCACTAAAAGAGAAAAATAAAAATAATTTTTAAAGAAAAAAATAAAAACCGACTTCAAAAAATTAAATACAACAAATAAAATACACTAAAAGGTATAAAATAATTATTATCTTATTTAGTTACAACTAAACGACGAAATATTAACATGAAATTACTTTTTGAAGTTGGTGCCAAACATATACCTTTTATGAATCGCACTCGACGGATCTTACTTAGTACGTTTGGCGGGTACGCTCGCTTATAGGTATAGTTAGTTTGGCACCGACTTCAAAAAGTAATTTCATGTTAATATTTCGTCGTTTAGTTGTAACTAAATAAGATAATAATTATTTTATACCTTTTAGTGTATTTTATTTGTTGTATTTAATTTTTTGAAGTCGGTTTTTTTTTCTTAAAAATTATTTTTATTGCATTTCTAGTCTTCTAGGGACCCGCAGATTATGTGTATTTAGGCATATAAATAAATACCGTATAATTATTTTTTTTAATTAAATAACAATTTGTCAAGTTTTATAATTAATTAAATTGTCAAATTCTAATATTTAATATTTGTGGGATTTAAAACTCGATTTTTAATCAATTAAATATCCCAACTTTTAATATATATAATAATATTTGTAATGATCTATTAGTGGAATTTAAATTTAAAAAACCAATTATTTATTAAAAGGAAATTGAATAAAAATGTAATTATACATTTTTATCGAGACAACCACCTGTGAATAATTATTTCAATTAACAAAAAACCCATCAAAAACAGCTTAGCCGAAGATGAGACCGTGACAGATCTAATGTTCAACACAAAACCCTCCTAACCCGTGAATTTCATCCAAATCGTTAGAGCAGTTTTCGAGAACCCGATCGGATTGGTATATACAAGGTTTGCTCGTTTAATATAATAAGATAAGATGAGATAACTTTGGAACCCCTACTTATTTCAGGCTGCGGTGGATAACCCGCAACAAGTCCTTTAAAAAAGAGACTGAAGACTTCGCTAAATTTCAGCTTTCTTGATTTTCTGATCTTGGAGATTTTATAAACATTTTTCCAACAATATTTAGAAAAATATGATAAGAATTAAAAAAGTTCATATCAGAATTTTAGTAATGAATTAAGGCGTATTTGTTTACTGATGACTTCAATACTGCTACGAAGTGGTATAATAAAATGGAATTTTAATTTTTATGAAAAAATAGAAGATATGCTGAAAAATAAGGAAAAATTGATGATGCTAAGCAAACAATATTGTTTATTAAATAAAAACTATATATTACAAAAAAATTGTTTACATTCAATTCACATACAATGAACGCACATAGATCTGCCTGAATGGACTATATTTTGTGCTAATATTCTCACTATTTTATGGTCATGTGATGTTAAAATGTACACATTTTTGAATACTGAGGAGCAAAAATTTACAGGTATTGTCGATATGTTTAAAATTGAAATTTTTTTACTAAAGATGTTTCAAATTTGAAGCTCAAGTTCAAATTGGAGTCAAGGTAAATAAAAAAATTTAGATAAAATTTTGATAAAAATGATTTAGTATTCAAAAATGGAATAGAATAAATCTTTCGAAATTGAACATTCTTGATTATTAAAATATTTATATAAATATAAATATATTTACACAAGGGTGTTCAATAATTTTGATGAAGATGATTTTTTAAATATTATTTATTTATTTATTTTTTTGAGAAAGCGAAAATGGAGAAGGAATGTCGCCCAGAAAGCGACTGGAAAAGGGGATTCGCATTCGCAATTTTATATATAATTCAGCATTCCTTGCGAACACTTGGGACTAGATTTGTTCGCTTTCTGTGCGGTTTATCCTTCTATTACGAACAAACACCTCCAGCTACTTGAAAAATTTAGACATAGGAGTATTTAGTTCAAAATGAACAATTATGCTTTTAATTTAAAAGTTAGCTGATAAGATGTTTGTCCAATTTCTAAATAATGAATACAATGATGTGACATGTTTGTTTGTACATCGCAAAAAAGCTGCCGCTCAAGAATAATAAAAAATGATTCAGTTTTTTTATTAGGTACCAAAGAATTAAAAAAAAAATGTTTTTCTTAACTATAGAGAAGTCTGATCACAGATGGCTCCAGTCACATAGTATTATACACAGGTCGTGGCTTAGAAGTTAGTCTAGCTAACTGATGATGTTGTTGCTGTTGTTTTTTTGAGACTGCTTTTGCTACAACAGCCGCAACCACTGAACTAGATGTTGGCTCCTGGCTTGAGGCAGCTCCACGTATTTCGTATTTTCCGACAAGCATTTTTACAGAAACATCTTCCGGAGGGGGAGGTGATGGTGTTCTTTCTCCGGGTTCTCGAGATCGAGCTGATTTGGCTTCAAATTCTTTTTTTAAATTTCGTACATGGCCCGCAGGTGGCGGATTTGACACCACTACCTTATCACAGTCTGTGCCCACACTGGGCAAGGAGCGCGCCGCCGATGGCGCAGAAACTGTAGTTGAATTTGCAAGCCGCTCAGCCAAACCACCGCTGCATGCCGCAGGTGCGGACGCACTTAAATTCGAGGAATCTTTAGAGGAAACTGTGATATTAGCAGTAGTAATAGTTGCAGAACCCTCTGTACTCTCAGTTAATGTACTACTATCAGTGTCAGTTCTTTCAGGTTCAGGACATATTCTTTTTATTCCTGGTGAAGTCCCTCCCTCTTCCAGTCTTTGTTTTGTACGTTTAACTGTACCAGGATAGCATGTAATTTCATCCCTATCAAAAGAGAAAATTCCAGTAGAACCCTCAATAACACATTGCATGGGCCCTGAAACAGTTCCATTTCCACTGCGCATATCATAAGAGCCCCAAGAAGAATTTCGAGAAGGTGCAGTTCCGGATGCTAATCGAGTGTCACCTGAACCCCAAGAGGATTGTCTTGAAGGTGTCCCACGTTGTTCTCCTTGAAAATTTAACACTACTGCGGAATCATAAGAAGACCATGATGATTGCCTCGAAGGGGTTTCTCGAATTCCTAGTCCTTGAGTATTGGGAACTGAAGGTGCAGGGGTTTCAAGAACAGGCGGAGGTGTACGTGACTGACGACGTTCTTCTCTATCAAACACTTTGTCTAGCTGTGTGCTAAAGGGATCACCATCACGTTTTGTTCTTGGTAATGTAGCAACCACACGTTCTCCAGGATCCCATATTTCTTTTTTAAGTAAAACAGCGGTAAGCATTTGGGGATGCTCTTTTGTTTGTGCTTGAACTGGAACTTCTCTAATTTCCTCTTCTAAACCTGATAACTCAGATGCAGAAGGGGTAACTCTGTCACAAACTTCAGGTTCTTCTATATTTGTTTCACTTTTAATTGTTGATGGAAGTTCAAGAACTAGACGTTTGCGTGCTTCTAGGGCACTCACCCTATGTTTCACAGAAGGTGGGGAAACTTGAGTTTCTGGTTCTTGAGTTAAGAAAAGAGCTTTATTTTGAGATACACTATAGGCTTGGCCATTTCCACAGGGCATTCGTACATTTGGAGTATGGGTTGGCTTATCACGTGTGAGATTCGTGTTTTCGTGGTTTTGGTCAAATGTTTGATCACAGGAAGTTTCTTGGATCGACGAGGATTCAATATCATCATTTGCGTTGACTAATTGCTCTAACGATATTGAACCTGAAATAAAAAAATAATATATAGAATACAAGATTGGATTAGAGAATTTTTTATATATATATATATATTTTTATTTAAGATAGTTTTAGGCGAGGGGTGAACTGCGACCTAATATGCTGTACAGCTACTTCCACTTGTACTTCCAAAGAGGTGTACACCTACTTCCAATCGCGGATCACCCCTCGGTTTTAGGATACAATTCTCTTAAAATGGATGTTGTTTTTACAACCTTTATATTAGCTTCACCTGTATGTAAAGACATTAAACGATTTGAAATATAGGGCGATGAGGGGATGTCTGCTTAATTTCTACACTTTCAGCAGAAGAACACATAGAGCGGGTAGCGTATAATCAATTTATTGTAAATATAAAAAAAAGGGGTAAACTGTGAGTCAGGAATAATCTTGGCTCTCTCAGCCACTCGCTCTGAATTTTAATTTATTTGTTCTGAAGCTGAAGGTGAGGAATTGAAATAACATGAGCTTGTAAATATATATCTTATTTTTGTAAGAGGCGGCTCAATAAACAAAATATGTATCCATGTATTTATCTATGAATGTATCAATGCGACTTTTGTTCTGTTAAATTCCGCAAACATTTCTCTATAAAAATAATTGTTTACCTAATCAATTTAATTGAAATTATATAAAAATAAATACATTTCATTCTGTTAAATTCCGCAAACATTTCTCTATAAAAATAATTAAGACTAAAAAGTAAATTATATTTTAAAAAAAATAAAAAACACGATTCTAAAAAGTACAAAATAATGTAATACTTAATCAAAAAGTGTGGGGAGCAGAAACATCTACTTTTAATTAATTTCGACAAAGTGCCCCACGCTTTTTGATTAAGTATTATATTATTTTGTACAGGTTTTTAGAAGGATGTTTTTTAGTTTTTTTAAAATATATTATTTTTTTACTTTTAAGTCTTAATTATTTTTATAGAGAAAAGTTTGAGGAATTTAACAGAATGAAATGTTTTTATTTTTAAATAATTTCATTTAAATTGAGTAGGTAAACAATTATTTTTATAGTGGAATGTTTGCGGAATTTAACAGAACAAAAGTCACATTGATACATGCATACATACATACATACATACAGGTGAAGCTAATATAAGTGTAAAAAATAAATTATATTTTAAAAAACTAAAAAAACACGCTTCTAAAAGGTACAAAATAATGTAATACTTAATCAAAAAACGTGGGCCACTTTGTCAAAATTAATTAAAAGTACATGTTTTTGCTTCCACACTTTTTGATTAAGTATTACATTATTTTGTACTTTTTAGAAGTTTTTTATTTTTTTTTTTTAAATATAATTTATTCTTTGTTTAAAAGATAACACAAGTTATACTTTTTTCTAAAAATTTTTTAATTTATTTTTTATTGTCAACAGGGACGAAGTTTCGGCCACTTAAATTGTGTCATCATTAGCCTAAAATTTTTTTTTATTTTAAATATATAACTTCCCAAACAACACAAAATATTACATTTTTGTAAAGAAATGATTATCTATTTGAGAAAGAAAGATTGAATTTTTTCTCAAAATCAACTTGTGATATGAAATCAATTAATTTTACGAATTTATCAAAGATTTTAATATGTAGATATGTTTATATTGCATATAGGAGGGTCTTGTACCCTTGGGAGTCGAACCCAAACACTAGTACGCTTTCCGGGCAACTAGTTACATTTTTTTTATTTTTAACATTAAAAAAGCATCATCATGGACCTTGGACAATCTTAAAATTATTTAAACAAAGAAAAAGAAAATCCATTTCAAGAGAATTGTATCCTCAAACTATCTTAAATAAAAAAATATATATATAATATTTCATTATTCGTGTCAATGATTAATAAATAATTAAAGGAATCGTAGGGAGTTGGACAAGACTTTAAATTAAATTAAATACAAGTTTTGATTAAATATGCCATACGTTTCGTTGCTGTTTTGCAACTTCTTCAGTGGCTGAAATAGTGAAACAAAGCCATTAGACATCTTTTTATTGATCATTTTTACAAAGTACAATGGTATGTTAGGTTAGTTTTTCTCACCTCATTTATTAAACTTATTTGTCAGGATTTTTTACTACGAGAAAAAACATTTCAAACAATATTCTTTTTTCTATCACAATTCATTCAATTCATCAACTAACATAAAATATAAACCTTTTAAACAAATTAATTGTTTTTTGTCAAAAAACTAAAAGAATCAAATTGAACAAAGAATTTTTTTTTATTTATTTTAAGATGTCATTAAGAAGATTATTATGTACTAAGATATTTTTAAGAAGTGCATTTATTCTTTAATTTTTTATATTATAATATCGTAGTAAAAAATCCTGACAAATAAGTTTAATAAATGAGGTGAGAAAAACTAACCTAACATACCATTGTACTTTGTAAAAATGATCAATAAAAAGATGTCTAATGGCTTTGTTTCACTATTTCAGCCACTGAAGAAGTTGCAAAACAGCAACGAAACGTATGGCATATTTAATCAAAACTTGTATTTAATTTAATTTAAAGTCTTGTCCAACTCCCTACGATTCCTTTAATATATATATATATATATATAATATTATGTAATTATAGCAAATAAATAAATAAGAAATAATGTTTGAATACCTTGAGGAGATTTAGTTGATAAAATGATTTCTGCAGATGCTTTATCAGGGGACCATGATTTAGGACGTCCAAATGATGTAGGTTCTGTTAACCACTCAACAGACACTGGTAAATGAACTGAGACTGGGGGTGTTGAAGATCTTATTAAATTATCTGAAGTTGTTTCATTCAAGTTGGAAGGTGATGATAGAATGCCATCGCCATCATTTTTCAGTCTTCGAGGGGAGGCAGAACTTGAGGAAGAAGATTTAAGAGGCCTTACAGCAGTTTCATTTTCGGATCTTAAAATTGATGTCGCAACAGAAGCCTCCGATGAGCCTTTGCTAACTAAATGATTAGGTAATTTCAGATTTGTTTCCGATTTGGAACGTTGCAATTTTTCCCGATTTTTCATCGCATCCAAAATACCCTGAAAAAGATAAAATATAAATAATAATTTAAATAATAAAAATATATTTTTAAATATGTATAATAAGATTAATTACCTGATAAGTTTCAAGTTGAGAAATGAAGCTAGTATTTGGTTTGATACAAGTTCGTTTTTCTTTCACATATTCGAAGGCGCGTTTAAAATCCCAATTGAATGCTTTCATCGCATAAGCAATAACAACGGAGGCAGATCTACTAACCCCCATCTTACAGTGGACCAATACTTTTGATCCTTCTTTCCTAAAAATTGATAAAAACATAAATTAAATTATAAATATATATGTTTGTAAATTATTTTATTTAATATCTTCTATTATATAGGTATATTTAGTTTATTTTAAGTTTAATGTTTTACAGGTGATCATTTAATATAGGTAAAGTTTAGGGAAAGCGTTGTTGGTTTATAGTGAAACATATTAAACAGAGGAATCATTTAACGGATTATAGTGGTGTTTCACAAAGTGGAAATAAAATTAAAAAAATTAAAAAAATCTTTTAAATTATTTTGGAGATTTTTTTAGTTAAACCTCCTGATGAAGGGTTCATAGCCCGAAATATGTATAGAGATAAATAAAAAAATCTCCAAAATAATTTAAAAGATTTTTTAATTTTTTTAATTTTCCACTTTGTGAAACGCCACTATAATCCGTTAAATAATTCCTGTATTTAATATAGGTTCTACACTTCAAATTGAACATTTTAATGTATTTTGAAAGAAAAAAATAAGATGACGTGTTCTGATGTGGCCATCCACTTGACTTTACCATACAACCTGGCCCCTAAAATTATTGATAATCATGAGGGGGGGGGGTTAGTTTTTGCATTTTTATACTTCTGGGGTCCCACTGATTATGTATACAAAATTTGGTTGATTTTGGTAAATGGCCAAGATTTTCATTTTTTGACCCTACATCACCCTCCTCCTCCGCCCCCCTTAATTTTGGGTCGATATGCACCAAAATATAATCAGCTCTTAATTACCATACCCTGTATGGTAAAGTAAAAAATGAAGGGTTGTTTTTTGGACAGCATCCTCTGGCTGAATAGTCACCGCCCGCCACCATATACATACATTTTATAGAGAATATATTAACTAGAGAAATATAAATGTAATTACAAGCAGCACCTTTATAAATGAGAATTAAGAAAAATATAATTTCATTTTATAGAACAAAAATATTTATTATATATATATATATATAGACGAGTTAAAAAAAGAAAACGTTCAGTCTTCTTTAATAAAAGAAAGAAAATTCAAAATGCATTTGCTTTTATATACAGTCGACTCTCTATAATTCGAATTTTTCGATAATTCGAACTCTTCAGCTGTTAACTTCGGTAAATCGGTAAAATGCTGTGTATTTTGATAACCTCGATAACTCGAAATTCTTTTCGTAACAAGAGGGAAAGAGAACGTTCTATAATTCGAACTAGGCCACATCCCCTTTTTATAATTCGAATTTTTTCCTAGCAATGTTTACTGCTCAATTTCCACGTAATGTATGCAATTTTTTGTCGTTTTCATTATTTTTACTTTTTACTTTTTGTTGCATTGAGATGAAGACCTGATTAGATTTTGGTGCATATCGACCCAAAATTAAGGGGGGTGGAGGGGGGGTTAAAAATTAAAAATCTATGCCATTTGAGGAAACTCAACTTAATTTTGTATACATAATCAGTGGGACCCCAGAAGTCTAAAAATGCTAAAACTAACAGTCCAAAATGGGGGGGGGGGTCAAAAAATGAAAATATAGGCTCTTGTACCAAACTCAGCAAAATTTTGTATACATAATCAGTGGACCCCCAGGAGTTTAAAAATGCAAAAACTAACCCCCTCCCCTATATGATTATAAATAATTTTATTAAATATTAAATATAAGTGAGGGGCTAGGTTGTATGGTAAAGTCAAGTGGATGGCCACATCAAAACACGTCGGCTTATTACTTGAGGTGATATATAAAATTTATGTAAGCTCATACATATTTTCAAAAATATAATAAAAACTCTTAATAATCGAATTTTTTCTTTCCACTTGATAATTCAAACTTCTCGATAATTCGAATTTTCCTTGGATTTCGAATTATCGAAAGTCGACTGTATAATTAGTAGTAATAAAAAAATACTAACTTTGCCCGAGTGATATATTTAAATGTGTCGTCCCAATGCTTGAGCATATCAGTTCGCTCATCGTCATAAACTCGAACATTTAAATAATTGAACATTCCAGGAAAAAAATTATCAATTTCCCGTGTAACATTTAAAATATGTAGAACGCCATTTTTCTGGAGCTCTTCAAGATTACTTGCGTTCCATTCACTGCCCAAGTAGACATGATCAAAAATTTCTGTGGCGGCGTCCATTTGGCCAAGAATCGTGAGCATCTCTTGATCAATGAATGGTTTGAATTCTCCCAAATCCATGTCGAGGTGCTCCTCGAGTCTACCGCGGATGTGTTTACTTGTCACTTCGTCGAGATCCACAGACATCATAATCTCCTTGAGTGCTGTTCGTATCACACGTTCTGTTTCATCCCGTTCACCAGGCCTAGAATAAAAACAAAAATCACTAATTAATTTCCATACTATTTTTAAAATAATGTGTCTTAATTATTGTAATAATTCAATATTTTATGAATTTCAAGATTCTATGTACAATTAAAAAGTTTTTATGAAAATCTGATTTTTTATAAAATATAGGGTCCGCCATCTAACGTTTTTTTTTTCAACTAGTGCTTATTTCGTGAATGGTAACACTTAGCTCATGTTTGATTTGACAGATAATTAGTTTTATCCTTCCGCTGAACGAATATGGTGACCATCCAATGCGTTTTCGCTTCGCTAATTGGGCCTGCGATCGACTTACAGAAGATGCCGATTTTGCCAAAAAAATCATCTTTTCAGATGAAGCTCATTTTGATCTTGGCGGGTATGTAAACAAGCAAAATTGTCGCATTTGGGGCACAGAAAACCCGCACGCATACATTGAAAAGCCGACGCACCCAAAACGAGTCACTGTTTGGTGCGGATTTTGGTCCAGAGGCATAATTGGGCCATTTTTCTTCGAAAATGAGCAAGGAGTGGCCGTTACAGTCAATGGCGATCGTTATCGGGCCATGTTGAACGAATTTTTGTTCACAAAAATTGAAGAGGAGGATATTGGCAACATTTGGTTTCAACAGGACGGCGCTACGTGCCACACAGCCGAAGCTACACTCGATGTTTTGCGCCCTGTTTTTGAAGATCGCATTATCAGCCGCAGAGCTGATGTCGTTTGGCCACCTCGGAGCTGCGATTTGACACCGTTGGACTATTATTTGTGGGGTGCCGTCAAAGATAAGTGTTACGCCGACAAGCCAGAGACAATTGACGCTTTAAAGGACAATATTCGTGAAGCCATTGGTGAAATACAGCTGCACACAATCGATAATGTGCTTAAAAATTGGACCGATCGTGTAGGCTACTTACTGCATGGCCAGCCGAGGCAGCCATTTGAATGAAATTATTTTCCATTATTAACCGGAAGGATTGTACTTTCAAATAAAAAAAGAAATTTGAGAAAATATTCAGTAGTTTTTTTTTATAGCATTAAAAAAAAAAAGTTATTTGGCGGACCCTATATTTATAAGTTTGCTTTGTGAGGCTTTTCCTAGTCAAACTGAAGAAAGATTCTTTCTTTCACCCAATGGGGGTAATTAGAAAATAAATTAACATTTTCTAGTGTTTTCTACCTAGTGTGTTCACCCCAACCCCCCAATTCTAAATATATACAGAAAATTTCCCACTTCCCAAAATGTGCGGCTTCTTAAAATTTGCCACCGGGGCATGTGATCCCTTAGATCCAGCCGTTTTCACCAAGTTTCGGCTTCAATTGTGAAGCAGTTCTATATATCATCTATCTATTAAGCTTCTAAAGACCCCTCTAAAATCGAAATTAAACATATCTATTAATATCTTTGATTCTAGTTTTTAATTTCTTTTATCTTATGTAAATTTAGAAGAAATACCTCCAGTGAAATTGGAATTTTGAACAATGTTATATTTTTCAAAATAAAATTAACTACCTAGTTTTTAATCATTATTCAGGTCCTGAGGGGGGGGGGGGGTTAGTTAACCCCCAGGCCCGAGGACCCGGCTTGACCATTGTTAAATACATTTTTGTACTATTAAAATTTATTACTTATTCTAAATAAAAAATTAGATAACAAAGTATATTAAGTTACGGATTTATTTATTTGTTAAATAATAAAATATTTTACAAATTGAAAAATGTAATACTTTTATTTGTCCCAGCATTGAGGGGCTCGCTGGTTTGATTTTGCCCCAGGGCCTGTCATTATCCCATTATATATATGTATAATAATATTATTTACCTACATAACCAACAAGTCATAGATTCTTTTTTGCATTATTGAAAAGAAGAGATTGTTCAGTGTTTTGAACTCGGGGAACGAGTTACCAAGAAGCTATAGGGATAATTAAAAATTTAGTATAAGGTAATAAGTTGGTTCGCCATTTAGCCAAGAGAATTGGGGAATTATTGAATTTATTTGTTTAAAGCACGATAGTATTTAAAATTATATGGCGAAGAGTCCAAATGGATAGATATGTGGCCAAATAAATAATGATTTTCTCCATGCGTGATCTAATCAGAAAGTATCTTTTATATCAAAATAACTTTAATTTTTATTTTAGTTTTAAAAGGATGTTTATTAAGCCAAAAGAAAAAAATATGTACAAGAGTTTTTACAAAATTACATTCCAACATTCCTAAAAGTATAGCAATTTAAAATGTACCTAAAAACTTTTGTATGTCCAATAACTAAGTCAAAAAGCGTAGGGCGCTTCTTTGAGAAACCTGTAGGTAATTTTAATTAATTTCGACAAAGTGCCCCACGCTTTTTGACTTAGTTATTGGACATAAAAAAGTTTTTAGGTACATTATTTTATACTTTTTAGTGCATTACTGACAAAAGCGTGTTTTTTTAGTTTTTTTAAACTATAATTTATTTTTTTACTTTTTAGTCTTAAAATGGGTACAATTCCACGCGTACATCGCTAAACTAAAACTAAATTTGACAAGAGTCTAGTATATTTTCCCAATTTCCCCCACACTTTTGTTAATTTTTGTATTTTTACCCTTCTGGGGACCCACAGATAATGTATACAAATTTTGGTTGAGTTTGGACCAAAGGGGACTATAATTTCCAAATTTCGCCCCCCCACTGTTAATTTTCTCAGCTCGATTGTTTAAAATATTTGTATTGTTATCGGTTCTTAATACGTATGCAGATATTTAATTTAATCAGACGCCTTGAAGGTGGTGAAAATTACGTTGAAAGATTCCGTCACATTGATACATATATACAGGTCAAGCTAATAAATGTTAAAAAGAAAAAGGTCATCAAATAGATTTTTTTTGTATAATTTGTATAATTTCCTTAATTTTAATTTAGTTAGTTTTATTTACATTTCATGATTAAATTTGATGTTTTTGCCGGGAAAAGGCTTTGAGGAAAAACCTGGAATATAACTTTGGATATTCTTGTAAAAATGGTTTGTCCATGTAGTTAGTGTTTTGTAGATTTATTCTACCCTCACCGACTCCCTCAACTCGCTAGCTCATCAAAGAAATGTTTCTGCCCTTTCCCTTTTCTATAGATACTATCACGGCAGGTGCTCTGATGAGATAAAATCAATAATTCCCCCCCAAAGCATGCTTTGCACGTAGCATGCGTTTTGCCGACTCCCAACACTCTTTCGCGGTCAAATTAGAAAAGTGCCGGACCACTTCATTCGCCAATACGTATATCCCCATGACTTCAAGGCTCTTGAATATACCTATGAATAAATGAAAGCCCACCTTCACTGATACTATTATTCCCTTTTCATCTAATCACCCAATTAATACTAAATTTTCTGCCTTCTACTCAATGAGTATACAAGCTCTTGAATATACCTATGAATAAATTAAATTTCAATAATGAATTAAATGTTATGTATAATATAGCCTTGAATAATGGATATAACATTTCGATCATTAATAAAATCTACAATAGAATAAAACGTAAAATTAATGTTTCCCTCGTACACTCTTTGCAACCCAGTACTGAACCGGTATATAGGAGGATCCCTTTTATCTCAGATCAATTGTCAAATCCACTATCTTCTATACTTAGATCATATGGAATTACCCCTGCTTTTTATAATAAAAACACTTTAGGCTCACATTTGATTAACAACAAACTTGATAAAATTGATAAACTAGATAAGTCAGTGGTTTACAAATTCGACTGCGATGGATGTGATTCCTTTTATATTGGTCAGACTGGTCGTTCCTTTAAAAAACGTTATTCTGAACATGAATATGCTCTTAGAGTCCTTAACAGATCTAACGATATTAATTCAGATTCTACCTCTGCTTTCGCTCTTCATTTACATTTGAAAAATCACACTGCTTCTACTTCCAATCCTACTCCAATTCATTTTGAAAGAAGTGGTCCCAGACTTCTTCTTCTAGAATCAACTGAAATTAAATTGGCACTTATGAATAAATTCAGTATTCTCAATAATCAATTGGACTTTGACAAAGATGTAATCATTGATTCTAATTTGGCTAAAATTAATAAATTAAAAATTGGCTCCTAAATTCGATTATATATTTGGTGTTTGTAATTTGTTTTTTGTTTTTAATTTGATTTTGTTTGTAATTTTGTTTTTAATTTTAATTTTTTTATTTTAAATAATAACATTTTGTTTATATTAAAAAGGAAAAAAAAAATTTCTGAACGTACTCTTCTTTCTCAAAATTTTACTTGTTGAATGTTTTTACAAATTTGTATTCAGTTTTCATTTGAATTCCTGATGATGGGCTAATAACCCGAAATATATATCGAGTGAATCAAACTCAAAAAAACATACATTTGTTTTAATATTTCCTTTTGTGAAACCCAACCTAGAAAATTCTCCTCATAAGTTACTTCAAGGAACTTGATGGTGCATAAACACCTACGTCTACACCCTCTCACTTGAATACGATTTGCATATGCCAGTAAATCTTTTACCACTAGCAAGGTAGATGGTAAATGGAGCCACTGGGATGACCAATCAGATGACAGGTACATTCAATGGCTGTCATCCTGATTCCGGCCATCCCCAGTGGCTCCATTTTTCATCTGCCTTGGTTAATGTCACTGTTACCCTTCTACCAATGTGGGGCTTTTCAGATCCATGAGGCTGTATGCTACTATTTTTTATGTGCATTCGATTGCATTAAAAAAAAAAAAAAAAAAAAAAAATGGAGCAGATAGCTCTCCAAACTTACTTGGAGCGCACTGAGTCTGGCGATGGTGGTCTCCGAGACTCGAGACAGTCCATTGCATGCCATTCATTGAGGCAGCTCCTCTCAGACTCGATGCGCTGCTCATAGTAACTGACCCACTCATGCGTCACGCCGCCCAGGAAGTAATTCTGTTCGCGAGCTTTCGAGCTTACTTTGTGCAGCGTCTGCAGAGCGGACTGAAAGCAAAAAAAACAATCAAATAAGTTTCAAATTACAACATCTTTTAGTATGAATTAATTAATTAATTGAATTAAAAATTACAATTTTATCTATATAAATAAAAATGTACTGTTACGCTTAAGTGATACGTTGAAGGATATCAAGTTGTACCGATTTCTTTGAAATTTTCTACATATTTCATTCAAATAAATTGTTTTATAGATATCACACACCTGTAGCATGTAAAAAATATTTTTCAAGGGAAATAACGCCAGCGCCTCTCTAAGGGTAAAAGCAAACAAACAAGATAAGCCGATAATAACTTTTGGAAAACTTTCAACTGTCAATATTATTTTTGCTCGAGAACAATTTTGATAAGTAATTTATAATTATTTACTGTTTCATACTTGTATTCTATAATTATTTGCATTTTCAAAACTATTATGACTTTTAAATATATTTAAAAAATCGGGTCAGCTATTATCTATATAAATTTTAACCATAAAACGAGATGCGTTTTGTGGTTTTTATTGCACGTTAAAAGTTTTTACTGCATTCGGTCTTTAGTAATTAATATATTATTTTGAACATTTTTTGTTAAATTAATGTAATAATATTAAACAGGTAAAATTGTATGTCCAAAACAAGAAGCAGGTTGAAAAAATCCCCTCGTACGTCACTCGAACAATCTTCCAGGTTTGAGTCTCCTTGGAAATAAATTCCCATTCAAGGTTTAGACCCTATTTGGGAAAAGGCTAGACAGATTGGCTGCTAATGCTACTAGGCCTTCGTATTCCACAGGAATTTCTGCCAGCTAATCAAGAAAGAAATGCAATTCACAAGGAAAAACACATCAAATTAACATTAAGATAATTCATAAGGTGGGTTTTCTGTGAAATTGTTCAATTCTATTCAATAATAATGGAATCAAGGTTTAGCTCCTTGAGGGGTATGGAACGTTGGAATTAGGTGTACACCGCCTTTGGAATTATTTGGAATTACTTTGGAATTCAATAGATAATCTATTGTCATCTACTTGGATTAAAAATAAGAAAAATAAAATATAAATTTATTAAAGCTAGTGTGTGTTTCTAAATTATATTTAAAAAACAGCAAGATACCATCAGTAATATTTTATTTATTTTTTTGTTTTTCCTGAATCGGTCCAAGAATAGAGTGAGGTTGATGGCTAAATCTCCTATTGGTTTTATATAATCTCAAACTCATTTGGTATTTTCGCCATATCTTATAAGAGTATAGATCTTAAGGAGATATTGAAAATTTTAAAGATCGATACTTTAAATATTTTAATTAAAATATACGGTATGTTTTGACTGTGTGTTTCTAGTTATAATCAAACTGGCAAAAATTTTATTGATTGAATAAATTCTGAGTATAAAGTTTTATACGTTTATAAAAAGACGGAGCTGTCGGTAAAACAAACCTTCACCTCTATATAATATAAAAATAATTTTTTTTAAGAAAAATAAAAACCGACTTCAAAAAATTAAATGCAACAAATATAATAAATACACTAAAAGGTTATAAAATAATAATTATTATCTTATTTAGTTACAACTAAACGACGAAATATTAACATGAAATTACTTTTTGAAGTCGGTGCCAAACATATACCTACCTATAGCAATCGCACTCGACGGATCGTACTTAGTACGTCCGGCGAGTGCGCTTCATAAAGGTATAGTTTGTTTGGCACCGACTTCAAAAAAGTAATTTCATGTTAATATTTCGTCGTTTAGTTGTAACTAAATAAGATAATAATTATTTTATACCTTTAGTGTATTTTATTTGTTGCATTTAATTTTTTGAAGTCGGTTTTTATTTTTTTCTTAAAAATTATTTTTATTTTTCTCTTTTTAGTGATGTTATTAATAGTGATCATATCATCAGAACTTGACCAAATTAATATGACACCATCCTAAGACACCCCCTTTCGGATAAAAAAAAGAACCATCGAAATCGGTTCATAAACAAAGAGGTTAGGTCTAAAACAAACCTAATAAAAGGTCTAATACCTATGAAAAAAAACGAAAAAAAATGGGACCAATCGGAAGCTAGACTGGACCCAATGCAAAAAAATTTCAAAATCGGTTGACAATTGGCGGAGATATGAGGTAACATAGGCACAAAAAAAAAAAAATTCAATCGAATAGAGAACCTCTTCCTTTTTTGAAGTCGGTTAAAAAACGAGCCTTAATTTAGTAATTGACCACATCTATTGATTTTCTTAAGTCTAAAGATCCCATGGAACAAGAAAGGCTTGCTTCTGCATGCAAGCCGGTGGATATATTCATCATTCATTGAGATTTTCAGTGATGCATTTACGCTTTGGCCCGTGAGGCCCGGGTGGCAAAATTTTAGGGACGAGAAAATTTTATAGAGGCTGCAAATTTTAAAGCAAAAAGTTGCTTAAGAAAAATGATTCGTGATAAAATATTACAACAAATTTCTACTGAAGTTCAAAACGCAAAGTATTTTGGTATCATTGTAGATTCTACGCTGGATATTGTGCGTGTCGATCAGGTTATATATACCTACGTGAAAATGGGACCTAGAACTGTCGATTAAAAATAAATGTATTTTTGATTATGATAAGTTTTCATCAAAGACTATTCAAACTCTAATTATTATCAAGAATGGTTTACTTATGATTTCATTAAATATCTTCAAAAAGCGCTTTTTTAGCTGACTTGGGAAGAATGATCATTGGAATTATTTAATGCGTGCATTGATAAAAGCTTGATTTTTTAATAGTTTAACTTTTTAAATAAACTATATTATCCACTGTTTAATATATTTATTAAAAACTCTAATAAGAGCTGAATATGCCCAGATTCGTGCACATTAGAGAGGTCTCTTAAAATTATACTAAATATATGGTATATCTTCAAGAAGCACTTTTTAATTGACAGGAAGAAATGGTCATTGGCTAAAATTATTTAATATGTCATTGATAAAAGCTTGATTTTTCAATAGTTTAACTTTTTAAATAAACTACCTTCTGCCAAAGTGCTTAATATATTTGATTAAAGCTAATAAGAGCTGAATATGCCCAGATTGGAGCAAAATTAGAATCAGGATCTCTTATAATTTTATTAAGGGCCAGATTGCCCTGTGGCTTGGTAAACTCTTTTTAAACGTTGACAAGGGCAAAAAACCTTATAATTTACCTGGAGGGGATGGCCAGTCAGAAGACAGGCACTTTCATCTGATTGAGACATCCCGTCTATTTCTGAGTGAATTATAAGGTTTTACCCTTACTGTCAACGTTGTTAAAAGTTACCTATGCCGGCATCACTCAACTGGCCACTAATATCTACTTCTAAGAAGCACTTTTTTTAACTGAGAGGTAGAATGATCATTGGTAATTATTATGTGTCATTCATTGAAAAGCGAATACATGAATGATAAAAACTTTGATTTTTTTAATAGTTTAACTTTTTTAAATAAACTACATATACGTACTGTTTAATATATTTATTAAAAACACTAATAAGAGCTGAATATGCCCAGATTCGAGCACATTAGAAGGGTCTCATAAATTATACTAAATATATGGTATACTTCAAGAAGCCTTTTTTTAATTGACAGGAAGAATGATCATTGGTAATTATTTAATATGTCATTGATAAAAGCTTGATTTTTCAATAGTTTAACTTTTTTAAATAAACTATATTATGCACTGTTTAATATATTTATTAAAAACTCTAATAAGAGCTGAATATGCCCAGATTGAGCAAATTAGACGGGTCTCTTAAAATTTTATTAAAGGCCAGTTGTATGTCGGTTGGTAAACTCTTTAAACGTTGACAAGGGTAAAAGCTTATAATTCACCTGGTGGCCGGCAGGATGGCCAATCAGATGACAGGCACTTTCATCTGATTGGACATCCCAGTCAGGCATAAGGTGAATTATAAGCTTTTACCCTTTGTCAACGTTTAAGAAGAGTTTAGCAACCAACATATTCAACTGGCCCTTAATATATACTTCAAGAAGCCTTTTATTAACTGATAGGTAGAATGATCTCTTGTAATTATTTAATACGTCATTGATAAAAAAAAGCTTGATTTTTCAATAGCTTAAATTTTTTAAATAAATTACATTATGCAATGTTTAATATATTTATTAAAAACACTAATACGAGCTGGATATGCCTTGATTGAAGGAAATTAGAAGGGTCTCTTAAAATTTTACTAAATATATGGTATACTTCAAAAATCCTTTTTTTAACTGACAGGAAGAATGATCATTGGTAATTATGTAATATGTCATTGATAAACTCTTGATTTTTCAATAGTTTAACTTTTTTAAATAAACTACATTATGCATTGTTTAATATATTTATTAAAAACTAATAAGAGCTTTATATGCTCAGATTGGTGCAAATTAGAAGGGTCTCTTAAAATTTTATTAAATATATACTTCAAGAAGCCTTTTTTTAACTGACAGGAAGAATGATCATTGGTAATTATTTAATACGTCATTGATAAAAGCTTGATTTTTCAATAGTTTAACTTTTTTAAATAAACTACATCATGCACTATTTAATATATTTATTAAAAACTCTATTAAGAGCTGAATATGCCCAGATTGGAGCAAATTAGACGGAGCTTTAGACAATGATTGCTAAGGGCCTATTGTGTCGATTGATAAACTCTTTCTAACGTTGACAAAGGGTAAAACCTTAAATTCACCTGGTGGCCGGCAGGACGGCCAATCAGATGACAGGCACTTTGCATCTGATTGGCCATCCCGTCAGGTCCAAGGCGAATTCAAAGCTTTTACCCTTTGTCAACGTTTAAAAAGAGTTTATCTCAACCGACATAAACTGGCCCTTAATATATACTTCAAGAAGCCTTTTTTTAACTGAGAGGTAGAATGATCATTGGAAATTATTTAATACGTCATTTAATTGAAAAGCCATAATATACTGAATGATAAAAACTTTGATTTTTTTAATAGTTTAACTTTTTTAAATAAACTATATTATGCACTGTTTAATATATTTATTAAAGACACTAATAAGAGCTGAATATGCCCAGATTGGAGCAAATTAGAAGGGTCTCTTAAAATTTTATTAAATATATATTTCAAGAAGCCTTTTTTTTAACTGAAAGGAAGAATGTTCATTGGTAATTATTTAAAACGTCATTGATAAAAACTTATTTTTTAAGGTAGTTCTTTCACAAATGCAAAAATTCAAGAAGTCTTTGAAACTTGGAATATAAGTTATTAAAAGTATAATACACATACTGTTAAAATTTGAAGACGATTTATCACACCAAACATGAAATAATTCCAATTAAAAATGACATTTTTTACATAGGGTAGATTTGGAAAGGGTGGGAAAATGATCATTATTTTATTTTTTTCATTGAAGGACTTTCACCATTCTTGATGAAAAACTAATATTTGTTAGAATAATATATTCAGAGTAACTTAAAAAAAATTGAAATTATTTCACCACGTAGTTTTGATAAAAAACAAAAAACAAACATATTTGGGCGATTATTTTTAGTGGAGGGGATATAAGCACAATGGCTTAGAAACGATCCGGCAAGTATGTGTGTATCCATACAGAGATTTCGTAGTGTGAGTGCTACAGTCACGTTAAAAAACATAACCTAATATTTTAGTTCCCTTCATATTTATAGAGTGGTTACGAGGCTAAAACTTTTTGTGTGGATTGTCGCGAAAGAACCTCCTTAATAGTTTAACTTTTTTAAATAAACTACATTATGCAATGTTTATGTACATTTATTAAAAACACTAATAAGAGCTGAATATGCCCAGATTGGAGCAAATTAGAAGGGTGTCCTTACTGAAGCTTGAGTGGAAAATATTAAAAGGGGAAGCACCCACATTCTTTAGGGGTACTTCAAGTTCTTCAGATTCTCGAACCTGCAGGTGCCCAAGCATAGAACGATTCGATCCGACAGATCCTTCAGGGTGCGTTTCATAAGAGAATGGAACAAACTCCCATTAAATATAAGAAATACAGGCACTTTGTAAGCAGGGCCGGATTTAGACTTGTAAGGCCCTAAGCTATTTGAGATATGGGGCCCTTTATAAGTCCCGATATTAAATGTCAGTGCCAAATATGATTTCTGGATACCTAGAGGGTTAAACTGAAATACATTTAAGAAGTATATATATATAGTGAAATAACAAATCTTTAACTTAAAATCATTTTTATTCATAACAAACTTAAAAATGCAAACTGTGGGAAAAAGAAAAGTTCTTTTAAAATGCTCAATTTACAAAAGCTTATTATCTAATCTCTTGAAACATGTTATAAGGATTAAGGAATTATATTAAAACAAAATATTTTCTACCTTTGCTAGAGCAAGAGTCACTGATGACATCATCAAATGATAAACTGCGTAGTTTGTCACTTTCTATGCACATGAGACTGAGGGAACATAATTTATCTTGAGTCATTGCTGTTCTAAATTCATTTTTTATCTTGTTCAGCTGAGAGATCTTTTTCCAGAGCAATTTGCTACCATCATACTAAGAAACAATCTGAAAATTGCTTCTACGTTAAGGTAGTAGTTTCGCGAAATTACTAGCAAAAGTTAATGCTAGAGTATATAGAACAGACAATAAGGTTTCAAAATTGATAGGCTCAAAACTTTTTGCTGTTTATGTACCACTACTAGCCAATCACGTGCTCGTTTGACAAATCTGGCAACATTGTCCGAGTTTGAATATTTTTATATGTAATAGAAATGACAGATAAAATACATTTAAAGGTCGATTTATAAAACAAAAAGTTCTTAATAAGCGATTGAAAGCTGTTGCGACAATGGCTGAAGCGAAAAAACGTCAAAAAAATATTAACGTTAATATAAATTTTAGGTTAAATACATGCGCTGTTGCCAGCTTGTTTTTAGTGTAAATTTTTCATTATACATTTTTCATTATTTATTAATTATTATCTCAGAAACTGTGTTGTAACTATGAATTAAAATTTTCTTAAAAAATGTATTAGTTATTGTTTAATGTTGGTTTAGTTTTTTATAACAATAGTAAGAAGAGTTTCTTAATTATAATTAAATATGTATGTAAACTTTACGATATCCCGTATAGTGCAATGTATAAGAGTCTGAAAAACTATCTTTGGAATTTAATATCTCCGGAACTATATTGTTCATAAATTTCGTTGGTACTTACGTATTAACGCCACCGCAGCTAGATTTGGCTGTTTTTAAATTTCGCCAATCTACACCTAAAGTTTGTTTGGGAACGCATTTTTTTATCTAATCAAACCGAACCTATTCAAGTTGTTTTTTGACAGAGGGGAACTGATTTATTCTATTTTATGGTTTATCTCAAAAAGTTTAGGTGTAGATTGACGAAATTTAAAAACTGCCAAGTCTAGCTGCGGTGGCGTTAATACGTAAGTACCATTTTGTTTTGCCACCAATCGATGCATAAGTATTTAAATAATAATCTGTCTAAATTTCAAAAAAATCCTAAGAAACCCCATATGGTGAAACAACTACCTTAAAATCGACATCATAAGGCTTTTAAAAACATCTTGTATATGTACCACTACTAGCCAATCCTTGTATATGAAAACATGTTATCAAAAATACTTTTATTTTATCCGAAAATTTTCAGCTTTTATTATTTACTCTTTATAATTCTATTTTTTTTTTTTTAATTTTTCAGGAAAAAGACTCGACCTTGCATTCAAAATCCTTTTAGGCATTCTAGTAAAATTTGCAATAGAATGAAAAAAAATGCATCAAATGAAGAACCAGATTTGTGGAATCTAAGTCTGTCAGGAGAATCATGTTCAAGTTCAACCTGCAAATGCAATCAACAACGAGAAAAATATCATGGATGGAATAAAGTTACTAATTTAGATCATGTGAAACCAACAGTTACATTTAAAAAACATTTGATTCAAAAAAGCAAATTGAATTTTTTGGAAAAGAAAAAGTTGTTAAATTCTTCTAGTGTTAAAATAATAAGAGACCCAGTGTTAAAATTCGAATCTTCTGACAAGTCTGTTTGTAAATCTTTAGAACGAAAAAGTATTCCAAAATCTAATCCAACTCGTAGTGATCTTTCTCGTAATACTATATTTGACCCCCAAACAGCATGTGATTTCGGCTCACTCCTTGAAAGCTCTCAAAATAAAGAACTCAAATCCGAATTTAATTCAGAAAGTTTTGTAAATCTTCGAAAAAATAAGGATGAATCTCATAAATTGAAAAAAAGTGGCTCTATAACAAATTGTTCAACAAATCCTGCAAATAACCAATCATGTTCTCAGCAAGCCCTAATGGGTGCTCAAAGCTCTTGCGATGATGTGACTATCGTTGAACTTGCAAGTTATTTTGATGTCTTTGTACATATTCCCAAAAAAATGTCTCATATGGCTGAAATGATGTATATTTGAAAATCTAAAATCCATTTTATTGAAATTCAATTTCTTCCAAACATATAATAGCATAATATATTTTTTTTTTCCAAAAAGAAAAATTTATAATTTATATTTATAAGAATCTCGGTTTTATGAGAGCTTAATGCCAAGAATTCAGAATAATAATTTCTTCAAATAATTTGTAATATTAATATTATGTATTTTCTCCAAAAGATTATTTATAGGCTGAATTAATGTTTTAATGCCAAAAAAAATAACAGGAGGCTGGGATTTCTTTTAAAAATATAATTTATTTTATTTCTTATGTGAACGTTTCAACACTTTATCGTAATTACTTCTAAGGAAAGCGGTGTTGGTTGTAAGTGAAACATAGTAAATAAAAGAATATATATAAAAATTTATATGTGGGATTTCACAGGAATAAAATTACAACAGTTTAAAAATAAAACTCAATATATTTCGGGATATTCAATGTTGAGTTAGTCAAATCTAACTCTTGAAGATGGGTGAATAGCCCGAAATATATTGAGTTTTATTTTTAAACTGTTATAATTTTATTCCTGTGAAACCAAGGTGAAACCCCTCATCATATATATATATATATATATTTTTATATATATTCTTTTATTTACTATGTTTTACAAAAAACCTACACCGCTTTCCTTAGAAGTAATTGATAATGCCAGTGAAGCCAAATTAGCGGTACTTTAGAAATAATTTATTTTTAAAAAGTACATAAAATCTCTTGCATATCTCAATTGAAAATGTTTAAGGAATTTATTTTCAATTGGTGGGAGATAAAAAGCGAGAAATTTCTAATCTATTTTTTAAAAAAATACTTATTTCGATCTGTTGCAATAAAGCATTGGCATTGAATCGACGACTTAAAAAATTAAATAAATTGTAATATTTCATTATTCGTCTCCATGATTAATAATTAAAGGAATCGTAGGGAGTTGGGCATGACTTTGGATTAAATACAAGTTTTTATTTAAATGAGACAAACGTTTCGTTGCTGGTTTGCATCTTCTTCAGTGGCTCATTTATTAAACTTATTTGTCTGGAGTTTTAACTAAGAAAAAGACCATTTTCAATCAGTATTCTTACAATTCACTTAATTTTATCAAATAATATAAAACATAAACTTTTTAAAACAATTTCCTGTCAAAATAATTAAAAGAATCAAATTTAATTAAAGTAACGGCAGCAGTATTTGACCGTGCATCAGTAGTTGACCATTTCGACATAATACTTTGATTAAAAGGATCCAGATGGAAGGATTCTCCTGAAAAAAAAATCTATGGACACTAGACAGCAGGATCTGTCCATACATTTTTTTTCAAGAGAATCATTCCATCTGGATCCTTTTAATTAGAGTATTATGTCGAAATGGTCAACTACTGCTGCCCTTACCTTACATTGTTTTAAAAAGTTTATGTTTTGTATTATTTGATAAAATTGAGTGAATTGTAGGGATACTGTTTGAAAATGGTTTTTCTTTTAGTTAAAACTCCAGACAAATAAGTTTAATAAATGAGCCACTGAAGAGGTTGCAAACCAGCAACGAAACGTTTGGCGTATTTAAATAAAAACTTGTATTTAATTTAAAGTCATGTCCAACTCTCTACGATTCCTTTAATAAATAATAATTTATTTTATTTCTTATGTGAACGTTTCAACACTTTATCGTAAACTTAGAAATAATTTATTTTTAAAAGTACATAAAATCTCTTACCTATCTTCAATTGAAAATGTTTAAGGAATTTATTTTCAATTGATGGGAGATAAAAATCGTGAGATTTTTAATCTATTTTTTTAAAAATCACTTATTTCGATCTGTCGCAATAAACCATTGGCATTGAATCGACGATTTAAAAATTAAATAAATTGTATTTTTAAAATAAAATTCAATCTTTTCTCCTTTTTAATCATTTAATCATTATATATTTTCCAACAAATTAATCATTTAGTGAATTAAACTTAGATAATTGTCAAGTGTTTAGTAATTTCAAAAATTAATCCTGTTATAGTCCATAGTTTGAAAAATCTATTTTTTCATTTAAAAATCTAACATTTTAAACTAAATTTATCCATACTTATCAATAAGATTAATAATTATTTTCATTACTGAATCTATATAATACCTTCATTCGTTGTAGTCGTTCCAACATGTTCGGGATCTTTTTGTGCAGCGTTGTCAACGGTACAAAATTTCATCAAAAAAAGTTTTTTTTTATTATATCCAAACACGAACCCAAAGGTCGAAAACAATTTTCTTCTTCACTCCAGGGCGCAACCATGAGGCCGCGTCGAAAGACAATTATAAATTAAATTAAATTAGGGAACGAAGAAAAGATTTTTATATTATAGACAAAAGGATCAGCTGGGATCTTCGCATGTGCGCTGCGATGCCTTTATAAGAGCCTTAGCTCTTATCCTCTCGGCCACTGATCCCCGAACCCAAGCTGATGCCTAATGTCTATATGAAAATGAAATTCCAAATTCATATAAACATTGAGTATCAGCATGGGTTCGGGGATCAGTGGCCGAAGGATAAGGACAAGCTGATACCTAATGTCTATATGAATTTGGAATTTCATTTTCATATTGACATTAGGTATCAGCTTGGGCTCGGGCTCGGGGATCAGTGGCCGAGAGGATAAGAGCTAGGGCTCTTATAAAGGCATCACAGCGCACATGCGAAGATCCCAGCTGATCCTTTTGTCTATAATATAAAATCTTTTCTTCGTTCCCTAATTTAATTTAATTTATAATTGTCTTTCTTTATAAAGGCATCGCAGCGCACATGCGAAGATCCGGCTGATCCTTTTGTCTATAATATAAAAATCTTTTCTTCGTTCCCTAAAGTTTTTTTTTATATTAATTTTGCAGGTGAATTTTATTTTTATTATTAGATGAATTTAACTTTAAAGGACATCATAGATATTGGTTGAAATATTTTTACATTGCATATCAGAGAGGTTCGTCCCCCGGCGGGCTTAGTTAGCGCTTGGGTTCTATTCCTAAGGGGACGAACCTCTCTGATATGCAATGTAAAAATATTTCAACTAATATCTATGATGTCCTTTAAAGTTAAATTCATCTAATAATATTATATACTGGGTTGATTTTTGAAATAATTTCCATCTTTTTTCAAAAAAAGACACCCAAAAAGATACTTAAATCTTTATTTTTATTGTTGACAACAGTGAACAAAATGATCCCAAATATGTTCGTAAAGTCTACCACAAACTAAGCTAATAATACATTACTAGGTATTGATTTTCTTATTTTAATTAAATTGTGAAAGGAAACTAGAATAAATATGAGTGTAGTTTGGTTATTAGAATTGTTATAATGTAGCTTTGTCTTAATTCTAAGTAGATTTATTAATAAAAATCAAAATAGGCAATTACACATATTTATATATTACTATATAATTCAGTTTAAACTTGTTGCGGTCATAAATAATGACCTTGTTCCTCTTTAAACTGTCCATGGGGGCACATATTTGATGTCACATCCTTCACATTGTCTTTTAAATACAACCACTATCTCTAAAGATGAGATAAATGTGTTAAAACATGTACGTCAACATGGACCAAGATCTAAAACATTAATATAGAAATATATATACTTACTATATATTACATACAGACATTGAATATTATAAAATAAGCAGTCAACACTCATATTTATATATTTTATTAAATGATTTAAAATTACTTATGCTGTGCTAATTTAGAATTAACATCTAAATAATTTCTAATATTGTCTTTATTTTAATTTTAGAAATTCTCGCAAAATATTAATGTATTTTCCAATAGAAATAAATATTTTTCTCCAGTAATTATTGACTGGCTTGCTTGTCTACATCTAATCCCAATGTTCATGCAAAATAATAATTGGATAAAATACTTTAGTAAACGCTCTGCAAATTTTGATGATTTGATCATTTTTTGTCAGCAAACAGTTTAGAATAAGAAATAAGCTGACGTGTTCTGATGTGGCCATCCACTTTACCATACCACCTGGCCCTTCACTTATATTTAATATTTAATAAAATTATTTATAATCATGTAGGGGAGGGGGATTAGTTTTTCCATTTTTAGACTTCTGGGGCCCACTGATCATGTATACAAAATTTGGTTGAGTTTGGTATAAGGGCCTAGATTTTCATTTTTTGATCCTACCCCCCCCTCCCCATTTTGGGCGGTTAGTTTTTGCATTTTTAAACTTCTAGTGTCCCAATGATTATGTATACAAAATTTGGTTGAGTTTGCTCAAATGGCCTAGATTTTTAGTTTTTACCCCCTCCACCATCCTTAATTTTGGGTCAATATGGACCAAAATATAATCACCTCTTAATCTCAATGGACCAAAACTACGTGTGAAATTTGGTTTCGATATTCACACTAGTTTTTGAACTAGCTCGTCCACAAAAATTTGGTAACGCACAGACTAACTAACAGACATTTTGACAAAACAATTGACAAAAATATTATTTTTCGATGTTCACTTATTTATATCTTTCTAACGTCTTACCTCAATGAAAATCTTTACTTGCCCCCTCTATTTCCTACTGCATAACACACCTTCTCAAAACTTCACCCTCTTCTACTTGTACACACAAAAATTTCATTTAATTCAAATATAGAGAATCTGAAAAATCAGTTCTTTGTCCGTTATTTTTCGGTGGCCTTCGCATATACTAATAATAATAATAAGAAGAAGAACAACCTTAATACAAATGTAGGCCTGAGACATAGTAATCAGCAAGATCGAGCGCGAATTTTGTGGGACTGTGCCATCACAACTGATAGAGCAGTTGAAGCAAATAGACCCTATATTGTCCTGTTTGAAAAAAGGCAATAATTATTGATGTTGCGGTTCCCTCGGATGACAAGCTTCTGTCAACAATCGCTGAAAAGAGGAAGTACCAAGCGCTGTCTGTCGAGCTAAAGGATATGTATAAGCTTTTGTGGGTGGAGATAGTCCCAGTGGTGGTGTCCGCGAATGGTCTAGTCACCAAGGATTGGAAGGTTGCAAAATCAAAAATTCAATTGGACGAAGGACACATGAGAGCTTGTCAGAAGGCCACATTGTTGCGAACTGCAAATATTGTTAGGAAATTTTTAAGTCTCCAATAAACCACCCAGTGTCATGCATTGATTTGCATCCCTAAATTCCTTTGTAAATATTGTACATATAAATATCAACCTTTGTACATAAACTTTTGCCTTGGGTAAATACCCCGGCAACTGTGTAAAAAGAAAGAAAAATAAACAAAACAATAAAAATAATAATAATATGTACAAGTAGAAAATAATAATAAAAAAACAGAGTCTGAGAAAAGGAACAAATTAAAGAAATCTGGAAACTGGATAGGGCAGAGATGAGATGGGGAACCTGTGGGCTTTTTGAATTTCTTATGTGGCCTCGAAATGAATTGGAAATAAAGAAAAAATTGAATTTGAACAGCAATAACTTTACAAAAGTTACATTTATCGGCATTGAAACTTATGTGGCCTCCTTTGTTACTGCTATTTTAAATGTGGCCTCTCAGGGTAAAAAGGTTCCCCATCCATGGGATAGGGTCTCCATCTACCCATTAGTGATATCCGTTGAGGGGCTTGTCTCTTACACCTTTAATAAGAACATTGAGAAACTTGGCCTGCCAAACACCATCTTGAAACATGCACAGAAGGCAACTTTATTACAAACCTGTCACATCGTGCGCAAGTTTCTCAATAATTGAAGATTATCCGGAGGATCATGTGGGCCAGAGTGAATTCTCTTTCCACATCGAGCGAGCCTAATCCCAATAAAGATCTAGAAGGGATAGGTGAAAAAAAATAATAATATATATAAGCCTTTATTGAACAACTTAGAATACATGTTGTTTATAAAAAAAATTATCTTGAAACTAGGCCCTTATGGGCATAGGCTTCTCCTAGAAATTGCCATGCTTTCTCTGCATTCTTTACTTTACAATTAATATTAAACATTAATATAAAAAAAGATTGTCCAAAACCCGTTAATCTTTTATTTAATTATTATAATAATTATTTTCTTAGAAAGATGGACTGGTAAGCGAAATAAGTAGGTTATGAATTATTTACTTTTATTCAATTTCCGGCGTTTCGGAGACTTTTTCTCTCCTTCTTCAGGGTATTGAATAGTTATTGATGGGTGAGTATAACTCGGTTCCCAATTGACTCTCCTTTCAACGATATTACAATATTTTCCAACATTATACCATAAGTGTTTTTGATAGTGACCCACAGATTATGTATATAAAATTTGGTTGAGTTTGGTCCAAGAGCAAGAATTTTCATATTTTGACCCCTCCCCCCCCTTTTTGGGTGCTTTTTTGGTGGAATTTTTTTAAACAAAAGTTGTCAGAAATCACATCCCCTACAACTTTGCTCATAATAAAATTTGCCGTAGAGTTAATAGTTTAAGAGTTATTTGATAATTTTCATTCGTGCGCCCCCCCCCCCCCAAACCCCCTTTTGGAGTCAAAATATCAAAACGTTATATAGCTAAAAACGTAAGTTAGAAGACATCTGATGGAAATATGATATTTCATAATAATCCCTTCAGCAGTTTTGACGTGAATCGTGAGAACTTTTCGCGGAACCCACGGAAACATACATACAGTCAGACAGGAATTTTGTTGAGGGTGTTTTCGTTCAAAACTTTGCTTGAAACGTGTGCAACCAAAATTTGGCGTGATTTGGAGCAATGTACAGACAAAACCTTAATTTTATATAGGTATATAGATTTTATGTTCCTTGGAAAATTTGAAAGAATGAAAGCAATATTATTTTTAAAAAATTAATAAATTGTTGTAGGGAAATAAGAACAATAGCTTATGCAAGTATTTTTTATTTTATGCCAACGTTTCGTCAACTTTGTTGACTTCCTCAGAGGGCTCAAACAAATTAATTTCTTTGCATATTTATATAATGACAAATATGCAAAAAAATTAATTTGTTTGAGCCCTGAGGAAGTCAACAAAGTTGACGAAACGTTGACATAAAATAAGGCTTAACCTTCATCATCAGTCTTCAATTATAAATATTCTATGTTATTTCTCATGAGCTCAAATATCTAATGTAGGGTAAATTCAAATTATATATAATACAAGCTGCGTCAGGCGTGCCTCCGGCACGCCATCTGACCTTAGCCCTCCGGGCGGGTGGCCCTGGCGGGCAGCGTCTCGAGACGGCCAAAAGTTTGTTTGCAATATAATTTTGTTCAACTGTATTTTAATTAAATATACTCGTATTTTATTAATTAAAAATCAGCTTCAAGAAATAATCTAACTCATTGCGAAAGCAAAATAAAAAATTCTGAGTGTGTCAAGCTTACGCACGACGGAAGTGAAGCTTCTAGTATTCCTCTCTCTCTTTTCATTTCATTCTCTCTTTTTTCTCTCTTACGTTAGTTTGAAGATTATAGGTTAAATAATTCAACGACGAAGCATAGATTTACTCTTTCTAATATTTTCTTATACATGAATGAATTTTGATTTATGTACAGTTCCAAAAATTCTTTTTAATGTTACATACAGCATTTTCATTTGTTTGAATGTTCAATAATAATTTTAGTGTTGAATGTGCTGTTTTTCCTCCGTCTAATAAAATGGCAGCAATTCCAGATGATGTCATTTGTGCCAATATGAGCGAAATTAAAAATGTTTCCCTGTTCCACCTGGTGCATCCAAAAAAAGAAACCATCTTCTTGAGCAGCGACTGCATGCATAATTTTATCATAAAGTAATTTTTGTTCTGGTAACAATTTTGGTTCATTTGCTTGAACATATGCATTTAAACCATCAACATTGTACGATTGTTCACGTTGCATATCGCGATTAAATAAATCACTTACTGGCCGATTAGCTGATGGCATCCCTAATTTAATTAGTGGTTGATTCGAAATGATCATGCATAAATCTTCCAACTTAATCAAAGATTCATTATATATTTCTGGCGAGAATTTTATATCTGGATCTCCTCGAATTCTACGTAGAGCATGTAATACATCTTCACTCATTGAAGCCTTATATTTTCCCCATAATTTAGGCGGGTTAGTTGGAAAACACGTTGTCAATAAAATGGCAAACAAACATCGTATTTGATGTGGCGATGAACCGAGAGCAGCATCGGCAAGAGTTGTATCCCAATGCGAATCTTCTTCTAACAATCGTAATGCTAGGCATGCACCATGATTCGTTGTATGTAATGCACTGAGATACTGGGAAATGTATTTATAATAAGAAACATTGATTAAGATTTGGAATGTTTCTTTCCGACAGGCTCAGGTTAGCAAACTAATAACAATAAAATAATCACATTTAAAAATATAAATTTTTCTTTTTACTTAAGAGAGAATGGTGTATTTCTGTGAAACAGTTTAATTCTAAAGTTTAGGGAAAACAAAATATATCTATAATATAATCATAATACTTCTTCAAGGCCTTTGAGAACAATGAATTAACCCACACCCATTGTCTGCCTGGGTACAAAAGAAAAGATAAACCTTTTTTAAAACCCCAATTGGCATTCTACCTGAGAATAATTAATTTAATTATGTAAAATCGTGTGAAATGCAAATCAAACCGATTTGGCCCAAAATTTAGATAAACCATCTGGAGCACTAAACAAACATATGGTGTGAATATGGTTTCGATACGTTCAGTGGTTTAGGCATGGGTCGATCACGCACATACATACTAAGGATTATATATATATATATATATAAAAATTAAATTAACAAATTATGTCTGTATTCAAAATAGATTTTATTATCTTAAAAAAAAAGTTTCTGAAATTTTGACCTGACTACCTGTATACCCCTTTCTTTTGTTAAGAGGGGTTTCATTGTTTAAGACCTGACCTTTCAGGGCAGGGATAATGTATTGTTTGCTTGGCCCTTTTAGAGGCTCTATTTCTATAGATCTTATCTGTCAATCAATTAAATATAAAAATAAAAAATAAAATCAAACCGATTTGGCTCAAAATTTAGATAAACCATCGCGAGCACTAAGCAAATATATGGTGTGAATATGGTTTCGATACGTTCAGTGGTTTAGGCGTGGGTCGATCGCGTACATACACACAAAGGATTTTATATATATAGATAAATAAAAATTAAATTTACAAATTATGTCTGTATTCAAAATAGATTTTATTATCTTAAAAAAAAAGTTTCTGAAATTTTGACCTGACTACCTGTATACCCCTTTCTTTTGTTAAGAGGGGTTTCATTGTTTAAGACCTGACCTTTCAGGGCAGGGATAATGTATTGTTTGCTTGGCCCTTTTAGAGGCTCTATTTCTATAGATCTTATCTGTCAATCAATTAAATATAAAAATAAAAAATAAAATCAAACCGATTTGGCTCAAAATTTAGATAAACCATCGCGAGCACTAAGCAAATATATGGTGTGAATATGGTTTCGATACGTTCAGTGGTTTAGGCGTGGGTCGATCGCGTACATACACACAAAGGATTTTATATATATAGATATAATAAATTATATACATATTATGCCAGAAGTATTGTGTTAAATTTTACCCATAACAATAACTCAGATGCAGGGCCGGATTTAAGCACAGGCTACGCAGACTGCAGCCTATGGGCCCGCACCACAAAAGGTCTACTTTTTTAAAAATATATATTTAACAATTAATAAGTTGTTGTAGAGAAATAAGGACAATAACTTATGCAAGTATTTTTTATTTTATGCCAACGTTTCGTCAACTTTGTTGACTTCCTCAGAGGAGCCCAAACAAATTAATTTCTTTGCATATTTGTCATTATATAAATATGCAAAGAAATTAATTTGTTTGAGCCCTGAAACGTTGGAATGAAATAAAAAATACTTGCATAAGGTATTGTTCTCAGGCAGATCGAATAGGTGCCGGGCCCGATTAGAGTTTTTTTGAGGGGCCCTCTCTATATATAAAATATTTAAATAAAATTCAAATTCAGTATATATATATATATATATATATATATATATATATATATATATATATATATATATATATATATAAATATATCAAACGTCATGGATCATCAGATAGGTAAACTTCTACATAAATTAAAAAATAAAAATGTTCAAAATACAAAAACATTTATTGAATATAAATTTACATCACCGAATATGAATACATGAATTTACATATTTCTAAGTTTTTGTTCTGTAAATTCTTCTAAAATTGTTTGAAAATCTAATTTTTCCTTTTAACTTCACTTTCAATCGACATAATTGCTAAACTATTTAATCTATCCTGATTCATTGTCGATCTCAGATAGTTTTTTATTAACTGAAGGTTTTCTACATTTTATTCGATCGCGACTCTAATGTAGGGAATTTTTGTCAAATATTGAGTGAAAATAATATTTGAACTTATATATTTCTAACTTGAAATAATGATATTAAATAAATTTTAATTTTCTCATTAATATATCAAAGAATAATTGATACGTCAACAAGAATTATTTTGACCGCGCTGATTTGAAAAAAATATATTTCTATCTCGCGAGACCACTGCGGACCACGCTATTGGAGTCTGCGGAGCATTAAGTCTGGACCAAGAGAGAAAAAGATGTAATCAAAAATGTAGAAAACCTTCAGTTAATTAATGGCGGGCATCTAACATACATGCTAATAGATCTAGCGCTCTGGACTGGGAGATCGAGTATATAACATCTGAGATTTCCAATTCACTCGGTGAGTCCATCCGAATGTCTAGCGGGCTAAACGCTGAAATGACGTTGGATTGTAGCTAAGTGGATTACATCTTTTTCTCTCTTGGTCCAGACTCAATACTCCGCGAGACTCCAATAGCGTAATCCGCAGTAGTCTCGCGAGATAAAAATATATTTTTCAAATCAGCGCGGTCAAAATAATTCTTGTTGACGTATCAATTATTCTTTGATATATTAATGAGAAAATTAAAAATTTAGTTTTTTATTAGTTTTAGCCTGGAAAATGATCTCTCTCCAGAAGCAACGCTTACTGGAATTGTTAAGAATATTCGGATAGCAATAAACAAGTTTGGAAATGCCGTTGCTCTTATCATTATCCGATAAAAATTTGAACATTTTAAACGGATTTTCAGAAAATTCTGAAGGAAAAATAGATTTCATTTGATGGTAACGCGGGGCCGATTGGGCCCAATCGCTCCAATCGTCCTTTATCCGGCCCTGATTGTTCTTGTTTCCCTACAACAACTTATTAATTTAATCGATGGACATAAATAATTTTAAAAAAATGTGGTAAATTTTTTGAACGGTAGTGGGGGTAAATGTCTTTCGTTTCTCTTTGTATATGCCAAGTGTCAAAGAATAAATAAAACATTTCAAATACGATAATGTATGTAATTAAAAAGAAATATTAAACGATGGCGAATAAAAGAGTTGCAGTAGTTGTTTTAGGCGATGTTGGAAGAAGTCCACGAATCCAATATCATTCGCTTTCATTAGCACAAGAAGGCTTTCAGGTAGAATTGTTAGGTTATGAAGGATCGAAACCAATGAACAGCCTGCTGGAAAATCCAAATATTCAAATAAAATATATAATAGCATGTCCTAATTTTAATAAATGTGAGTTTTTATTAATATATAATGATTTTAAATATATAATTTACTTGATAAATTATGTTGATTAATGTCCATTATTAAGGTGACCAACTATTTTTTTTGTTCAAAAAAGAGTACACTTTGCAAGTATTTCATAGGTGAAAAAAAAAAGTAAAAACGATAAAAACTTTATTTTCTTTTAAAAACATATTTTTCTTCTGAGTGGATTTTTTGCTAAATGAGGATGTTCGTCTAATAATGTAGCCACATCCGAATAACTTTCATTTTGCATATTAAATTTGACTGTTAAGACGGCAGATAATGTTTTTACAGAAAGTTGCGACTTCTCACTGCTCCAATAATCATTCCATAGTGGAAATACCCTTTCAACAGCAGCATTAGTGCCTGGACAACATAAGGAAATTTCTATTAAAACTTTTAAATTTTCATGTGGGATAGGTATGTTCTACTCTAAAATGCCGAAAGATTTCTACCCATCTGTTGTCAAGTTCTATTTTCTCATCGTTCCATTTCTTCAATTTTTCTTCATTTAAATATAAATTTACTCTTCGAATTTCTTCAAAGAGAAAATTGTCATTAATAACAATATAGCCCAAGAGCCCACGACGGCCAGACCTTCGTTATTTTATAAAAGCTGAAAGTTTTTCTGTGCATGTCCCCTATACAGGTAAGAACGACCAGCGACTATAGAGTTTGGGTTGTGGTTACTTTGGCAGATAACAGGTAATAAAGGTGTATAAAATAGTACTTTAAATTCGTTAAAGTATAAAGCTCAATTTTTTTATATTTTCTTCGGGATAACTTTAGAAATCTCGTCATCCATTGCCGGACACTTATGACAGTTGCTACCCCCTGCCAGACACCCCTAAACTTTAATAAATTATAATTATACTTTCGTTATAATATAAAAGATAAATTTTATATATGTTGCTTGGCGACCTATAAAAAAATGTTACCGGACAGTTTTAATGGTTTTTACATAGATTTTTGACATTTCGGTTATTATTGATAACCATTGGTGAAGACATGGAGGAATCGACTTAAAATCAAAAATAACGATCGATTATCATCTAATACTAGAGGAATAACCTTATTGCATTCCATTTTTGTTGTTTTGACTATTAATGGCAACCTCTACTGAAAACGTGGAAGAATCGACTTAAAATCAAAAAGACTAAATTCTTTTATGGCAAACAACTCAAGCCTGCCAAAGTAACCACAACCCAAACTCTATAGTCACTGGTCGTTCTTACCTGTATAGGGGACATGCACAGAAAAACTTTCAGCTTTTATAAAATAACGAAGGTCTGGCCGTCGTGGGCTCTTGATCTAATATCTTTTACTTCCTTCATTACAAATTCGACTGCTGAAGAAACTTCTTTCCATTCAATTTTACTATTTAGAAGGGTCCATTTGAAACAATTTAATGCTCTAAAGTTCACTATCCATTCTTCGATATATTCATAGCAAATTTTATAAAAAATTTTAACTTCTTTTTAAAAATTCATTTTTAAATATTTAATTAATAAAATTGAAATAAAATAATCTAAAAAAATGTTTTAGAAATACAAATGAGTATAAAATTATACAAATGAGTACTTTCAGAGTACAGGATTTGAAAAGAGTACGGTTTGCGAAAAAAGAGTACAAAACTCAGTAAATGAGTATAGTTGATCACCTTAATTAATGTCCATTATAATTAGTAGATTAAAAATTCACAGTTCTTTGGACAATGTTTTTTTATTGAAGCTCTACTTCAATTTTTGTACAACGTTTCGTCTCTCTCGAGACTTTTTCAAGTACTGCAAATAAGGACAAAGATCTATTATCCAGACTTATTTTATTGTATCAATCTAGAAAGAAAAAATTCTACTATGTCTCAGTTATTTTTATCTTTATTTCAACCAATGTGGCTCTAACCAATTGAGGTGAGTCTTATGTAATAATAATGTTGATTTTGTAATATTTGTATTTTTGATTGTATATATTTAGTTAATTTGTGATACATTTTGGGTTGTATAACCTATATAATTGTAAAAGACTTTCACCTAATAGATCTTTGTCCTTATTTGCAGTACTTGAAAAAGTCTCGAGAGAGACGAAACGTTGTACAAAAATTGAAAAAGAGCTTCAATAAAAAAACATTGTCCAAAGAACTGTGAATTTTTAATCTATATAATTTACTTTGAAATATTTTTTTACAGTGTAAATACATATCTTAAATACACTCACGAGCAAAGAAATGGAATCACTCTCTTTTCATTAATTCAATGAAACTTTGTATATTGATGAAGCTCTATAATACTCTGAGGTATATGAGTCAAACCATTGACTAGGATGTAGTTGTCGGTTGGCACAGGGTACTTCTCCCATAAGAAATGAAAGAAATCTTTCTGTTTTTGGTTCTTATATATTTTTCCAGGAGTAGACGTTTCGACAAGTAAGGTCAGGTGGGGTAACTGGCCCAGCTTCTTTTGTTTTCCCAAGGATAGTACTCCATATTTTTGGCTATAACTAAGCTTCCTCACAATTTATAGATCTCGTGACTATATTAATTGAAAGATGAAATTTTCTTCAAATAATCATGATACTTTCAACTTTTGATTATTCAAAATTTTGGAATTATCTTAAGTTGAATGTAAAGTTTTGCGGTTGGCCCAGTTAAACGCGTTGTGGGGTAATTGGACCAGCCCATCCTATTTGCTGTTTTTTTAATTTTTAACATCTTTTAAGCAGTTGGACATGTTCCCCTATCCCTCAAGGCCCTGGCCGTAGGTAGAATTAGTCTCATTGTATATGGATTAAAAATAATCAAAGATGTAAGCGATTCGGGGTAATTGGGCCCTGACTAGGCTGGCCCAGTTGCACCAAGACCTCTATTTTTTTATTCTATTGAATTTTTTAAGGTAGATAAGTTTAAACGCCAAGTATAATTTTTAAAATCGATTTTTATTACAGAAAATACAAAAAAAGTATCAAAAATCAAACTAAACAAAATAATTTCATTTTACTCATTGAAATAAAGTTAAATAAGTTCCTTATGCTTAAGAAAGCCTTAATTAAGTACTTACTCAAGTCTCAATATTTTCAAGGAACTGGGTAAGGCAACTAGGTAAGAAGTAAGGGCATAACTAGGTAAATAAGTAAATAAGTAATTAAGTATAAAATAAATTTAAAGAAATTTCTCTAATTCAGGAACACTGAAAATTTCCCACCAATATGAAAAAATGAATTGCGCTAAAAAATGCGGTAAAATTAAAAGAAGCTCTGGGGTTACAGGACCCCTGGCCCAGGCGCCCCCGCCCCCAGTTACCCCACCTGACCTTATGCCTTATCATCATCAGTCTATAAAGTAAATACAAAACAAGAAACTTGAATATAAATTTGTCATGAAGTGAAACCATGCAAGGTCATATTAATTGAACATTAACAGTAAAAATAATTAAGAATATAAAGTGATGACTTGTTATATGATGTATTAAACATAAGTAAAATGAATTTATACCTATTTCCGTTTTTCATCAGTATACAATTTTTACTGTATAAATCAGGCTGGGCATTTCCAGAATTACAAGGTGTTAATGTGTTCGAGTGGCATGTTGCGAAGAGTTTCTATTTCAATAGATAAGAAATAATATATAAATCTTATATATCGTTATGATGATAAAAATTCAATGGTCAACAGGGTCATCATTCCATGTCAACTCAACACACCCATTTTACCTCACCACTTTAGATTTTCTTGAAGTTTGGTACACTGATATGCTGTGCTAATATGAATAAAAATACAAAATTTCAAATTTTTATCTTAAATAGTTTTTTTTATACGGCCTTGTGAAGTTTTCAAAAAACCACGAACAAACAATATTGAAACTGCTCTAAAAGCTGTCTTAATTGAGTTAGAGAGGTGGAACAGGTGTCATTTTGCAGCTTTTTTAATGCTCTTTTCAGAGACATACAACATGACATGGGTTCTAATAAAATTTAAATCAAATTGATTTTTTCTAAAAAGTACCACTTTTGAAATTTTCAAAAAAATTCTGTAAATAGATAGTACTTTCATGTACTACTATGGAAAGTATAATGATGGGATGGTAATGGGGTCTATGTTTAAAAAAATTATTATTGACTCTTGTTTTTCATAAATAGCCAGTTTTGACCAAATAAAAATGATTTTAATGTAGTGAAACGACATTTTATGAAAAATCACTTGTGTATATTAAACTATGTTTATGAAATAAACACTGTGCTAATTAAATAACTGTTTAATAATAAATTCATGAAACATATATTTCTTAGGCTATATTTAAATGGCGGTTTCGGGCAAAATTGCTAGGGCTGTATAACAAAATGACATTATAAAAATCTACAATTCAAGTTGAACATATTGTTTTGTTGTTTGGTGAATACATGAATAATTATTTCATTAGGTCAGTTTTACAATAGTTGGCAGATTTTATAACAAGACTATATATTTATTAGTGATATTGAAGGGTGAGATTTATTTTAACTTCATTAAAAATTTACACAGAACTAAAAATATTAATTGTAAACCAATAAGAAATAAATTAACTATTAAAACACCCAAAAAACCCAGAAGTTTAAAGTATCAATTGTTTTATGTAAGGTATAACAACTATTTTACATTATGGAATTGATAACTTAAGACATTACTAACATTTAAAACACTACTTGTCAGCAAGGACTCTAGTCACTGAATGAATGCTTGTGGAGACAGCCTGACTTTTGGCAGACTGGTATTTGTTTTAACTTGCTCACAACCACAGACAGGTTCCAACTTGCTAGACCTGCACAGACTGGATCAAGTGAATGCAAGGGAAATTTCTATTTCAGATAACATGTGCTTATCAAACTATTTAGCCTACAACAATATTTATTGTAAATTAACTAACTTTTCATGACATAGCATAAATTGATTTAATTTTATTTAAAATGTTGGTATTTTATTTGTCTTAGTTTTTACTAATATTTTTATAAGACTAATTTAAAGTACAATCCATTCATATTTTTCATGAAAGCATTTATAGGACTATTATTAATCTCTACTATTAAACAGTTATTTAATTAGAACAGAGTGTTTATTTCATAACCATAGTTTAATATACACAAAGGGATTTTTCATAAAATGTCGTTTCACTACATTAAAATCATTATTATTTGGTCAAAACTGGGTATTTATGAAAAACAAGAGTCAGTAATAATTTTTTTAAACATAGACCCCATTACCATCCCATCATTATACTTTGCATAGTAGTTTATGAAAGTACTATCTATTTACAGAATTTTTTTGAAAATTTTAAAAGTGGTACTTTTTAGAAAAAATCAAAATCAAAAATTTGATTTACATTTTGAAAAAAAAATTTATTACAACCTATGTCATGTTGTATGTCTCTGAAAAGAGCATTAAAAAAGCTGCAAAATGACACCTGTCCCACCTCTCTAGCTCAATTAAGACAGCTTTTAGAGCAGTTTCAAAATTGTTTGTTCGTGGTTTTTTTGCGATTTTTTGAAAACTTCACAAGGCCGTATAAAAAAACTATTCAAGATAAAAATTTGAAATTTTGTATTTTCATTTATTTAGCACAATAGGTATATCAGTGTACCAAATTTCAAGAAGATCTAAAGTGGTGCTAAGTTCATTCATCCTCTTTCTCTTCCATCAAACCAAAAGTGTGTGCGTGTTATAAAAAAAAAAAAAAAACTCGAGGCACAGATGTCAAATATATTAAATGAATGCCAAAATAAACTATTGACAATTATAGAGTGCAATGGATGGGCTTTAAGCCAGCAAGATGCAACGGCCCAACCAAAGAAACGATGTACTACGGAAAATAAACACAGACAAAGTATAATCTGTAAAGAACCAATATGTGCAAGTAAAAACAATTATTAGAAAACACAATAAACTCAAATCAGCAGTCGAAAGCAAAGGAACCAACCATCTAGATTACTCTAGTCTACTCCTGGAAAAATATATAAGAACCAAAAACAGAAAAGTTTCTTTCATTTCTTATGGGAGAAGTACCCTGTGCCCAAGGGCGGGTTCAGGAATTATTTATGGGGAGGGGGGGATGTATATAAGGTGCCCGATGTATATAAGATCTACTTTTTATCTCGAAAGTGTGTCGCGATCGAATTGTCCAAGGGGGGGGGGGGGGGGGGCAGAGACAGACACACACACACACACACACAGAACTTTATTTTCAATTTTAAAAATTTTAAAAAAATAAATGTTTTTTTTTTACAAATTTCATATCTCATATTTTAAGTTCATTAAAATAAAAATAAAAAAATTGTTATAAATTCCCTGTCGATTTGGCCGCCGTTTTTTGGCCTCTGCGTGCGACGCACGTGTTGCATTCCCGCCAGGCACGGGCCTGCGGGGGGTGTGGGGGGGGGGGGTCGCCCCCCCTGGACCCGCCCTTGCCTGTGCCAACCGACAACTACATCCTAGTCAATGGTTTGACTCATATACCTCAGAGTATTATAGAGCTTCATCAATATTTAATAATGAGTCCTTATCAGTTTACTACAATTTTGAGATACTTTGTATGTTTCTTTGTAATTTATTAGAAATTTAAATATTTTTTCTATAAGTTTCATTTTTCAGTATTTAAGGTAGTTGTTTCATAGGATTTTTTTGAAATTTAGACAGATTATTATTTAAATACTCCTGCATCGATTGGTGGCAAAACGAAATTTATGAACAATACAGTTCCGAAAATATTAAATTTCAAAAATAGTTTTTCAGGCTCTTTAACATTGCACTATACGGGATATCGGAAAATTTACATACATATTTAATTATTAAGTGGAAATCAATGAGGCAGTTCAAAAAAAGAAGAAGATATATATTTGAATGGAATGATGTGTGAAAATTTCTAAGAAATCGGTGAAGGACTTTCGGAGATCCTTCAATGTATCACTTAAGCGTAACAGTACATTTTTATTTATATAGATTATTTTGTAACTTCCATAACCAACTCCTTTATTTAATATTCACTACAACCAACCTCGCATTCCCTTAGTTTAACTATAGTTTATGTTGAAGAAAAAATTCCTGTGACCGAGACCTGATCAATCATCGATGCAGATTCCTAGGGTTTGATTCTTTACTGAATTCGATGGCTGGTGCTAATTTTTACCTTTGAAATAATATTAAAATTGACTTAGTCCTATTGATTTATTATGATGTTAAGGAAGTTATTTCGCTATAACCAACAAAAAAAGTTTTAGCCTCATAACCATTCTATACTTATGAACTGTGCTAAAATTTTAGGTTATGTTTTTTTAACGTGACTGTACTTCTCAGACTACTATATCCTCTTTATGAATTAATCGTTTCCAAGCCATTGTTCTTCTACTAAAAAATAATCGCCCAAATATGTTTTTTTTTTTTTATCAAAACTAGGAGGTAAATAATTTCAATTTTTTTTTTTAAGTTACTCCGAATATATTATTCTAACAAATATTGGTTTTTCATCAAGATGGTGAAAGTACTTGAATGAAAAAAAAAATAAAATAAAGATCATTTTCCCACCCTTTCCCAATCTACCTATGTAAAAAAGTTCATTTTTAATTGGTATTATTTCATGTTTGGTATGGTAAATCGTCTTCAAATTTTAACAGTGTGTTTATTATGCTTTTAATGACTTATATTCCAAGTTTCGAAAACTTCTTGCATTTGTGTATTTGTGAAAGAACTACCTTAAGTTTTGTAACTGAGATATTTATTGACACTATAAACTCTTTTTCTAATAATATGATTTTTGTTTTTTAGATTTACCAAGATTGTTTTCCTACCTCTCGAAAGTAATATGGCAAACAATTACACTTTTTTTGGCCCTCTTTATGGTTAAAAGAACTCGACATGTTCTTGTTCAAAATCCTCCTACTATTCCTACGATAGCTGTTTGTTGGGCTTATTCGCTTTTTGTAGGGGCTAATTTTATTATAGACTGGCATAATTATGGTCATAGTATAATGGCTCTGACCCTGTCTTCCAAACATAAACTTGTTTCAATTGCCAAATGGTTCGAATGGCACTTTGGAGTAAAGGCACACAAGAATCTTTGTGTAACGAAAGCAATGCAACAGAATCTTTTACAATACAATATTAAGTAAAATTCATTCCTTCATTTATCATATGTATAATCATAAAAAATTAATAAATGTCTATTTCAGATCTACAGTGCTATATGATAGGCCAGCTGACTGTTTTGATTCGATCACATTGAAAGAAAAACATGACCTTCTTGTGAAATTGGCAAAGCTGTATCCCCCTTTTTCAGGGGCGTTTGAAGATGAAACAGCAATTACTCGAGCTATTACTAAAGACAATATTGAATTAAACAAAGTAAGACCAGGAATTATAATTTCCAGTACAAGTTGGACAGAGGATGAAGATTTCAACATGCTTTTAGAAGCATTAGATGGTAATCGATATATAACAGTTTTGTTAAGGAGGTTCTTTCGCGACAATCCACACAAAAAGTTTTAGCCTCGTAACCACTCTATAAATATGAACGGAACTAAAATTTTAGGTTATGTTTTTTTAACGTGACTGTCCACTCACACTTACTAAATCTCACACATAGTGCCATTGTGCTTATATCCCCTCTACTAAAAAAATAATCGCCCAAATATGTTTGTTTTTGTTTTTTATCAAAACTACATGGTAAATAATTTCAATTTTTTTGTCGATTTGTTGTATTTATAGCTAGTTTTAATACCAAAAATTAATCGTATATGATTTGAAATAAAAACATAAAATTAAATAAGATTTGTTTCCAAGTTATATAAAAAAAAGCCATTTCAAACACTTTATTTGTAAACACACATGTTTTGTTATGAATCCACCAGTTAATTAAAAAAAATAATTATTTTTAATATAATATATTAATATTTGCTATAAGTTATTTTCGTGGGTTTTAAAATTAAAAAACCAATTAAAAATAAAAGATAATTGAAAAAAATGTAAACAAACTTTTTTATTGATATTTTCATCTATAAATAAATACTTTAATTAAGAAAAGATCAATTAAGATGAAATTTGTCGAGGTCCAGACCTAGCCAGATCGTTTTCCCATCTTCAAAACTTGTTAATAGAGTTGGTTTCATCAAAATCGGTAGAACCGTTTTCAAAATAGAACTAAGATACAAATATACAAACAAATATATATAAAATTTTCGTTTAAAAAAGTAGATTTTATTACCAACGTTTCTTCAACTTTGTTGACTTCTTCAGGGCTCAAATAATTAACTTCCCTGCATATTTGTCATTTTTATAAATGTGGGTGGTGATCAGATTTTGTTAATTTTAAAAATTATTTAAATAACTTGAAGCATAAACAAATGATATACAAATGAATTGATAGAGTCCGATTAAATTAATTATTTTCATTTTTATTTTTACAGATTATGAAAAAGCTCGAGATTTAAATCCACATTCCTTTCCTCTTTTAATTTGTGTGATCACTGGAAAAGGCCCCATGAAAGAACACTACCAGGAATTAATAGAAAAAAAGAAGTGGAATCATGTAAATGTGTTAACACCATGGTTGGAAATTGAAGATTATCCCAAATTATTAGGTAAAAAAAACAACTGTGAGAGAGAGGGTTTCCACATGATGAATTTTCTATTTAAATTATTAAGGGAGTATCAATGAGATAATTCAGGGGGTGGTTATATGGATCAAAATAAATAAAAAAGTTTATACAAACAAATGTCCGTAAACTCTTTTTTTTTCAGCTATCCATCAATTTTTTTATTAAATAATTTATATCTCCAGTGGCTGATTTATTCTTCTGCCTCCTAAGGCCTATACTGGCAACTTCCCGCCCCTACCCCCTAAAATAAAAGATAATTTCAAAAGTAAGTAACTTGTCCCTTTGGTATTTTTCCAAAAATTTCCCTAAATCTGCTCCTGTATGTCCTTTGCTATAAAGTAGTATTTAAGGAGGTTCTTTCGCGACAATCCACACAAAAAGTTTTAGCCTCGTATCCACTCTATAAATATGAACCGAACTAAAATTTTAGGTTATGTTTTTTTAACGTGACTGTATTTATATCCCCTCCACTAAAAATAATCGGTCAAATGTGTTTTTTTTTGTTTTTTATCAAAACTACGTGGTAAATAATTTCAATTGTTTTTTAAGTTACTCCGAATATATTATTCTAACAAATATTAGTTTTTCATCAAGATGGTGAGTCTTTCAATGAAAAAACATAAAATAATGATCATATCCCCACCCTTTCCCTATCTACCCTATGTAAAAAATGTCATTTTTAATTGCAATTATTTCATGTTTGGTCTGTTAAATCGTCTTTAAATTTTAACAGTATGTGTATTATGTTTTTAAACACTTATATTCCAAGTTTCAAAGACTTCTTGAATTTTTGCATTTGTGAAAGAACTTCCTTAAAAGTATTTTAAAACAAACAAATTTGAGCATTCTATTATTTCTGAGACATTTTTTATTGTGGTTTTTGTAAAACAAAAACCCTATTCTTAAATTTTTATTAAAATATTTTCAATTTTTTGAGGAATTGAGATAGGTTAATAAAATCATTATTTGAGGGGGTGGGTGTCATGACCTGGTGAACTGACATGGAATGACCCTTCAATTGGTCAAGCCTTTCCAGATATGTAAATTATTTAGTAAAAAAAACAATGGTGGATAACTAGTAAAAGAAGCGTTTACAGACATATGTTAATATGAAATTTGTTCTTTATTTTGACCCATATAACCACCCTCTGAATTACCTCTGCGTATAACAGATACACCATGTGTCCATGTATAACTTGCGTTTTGTTGATGTTGAGCTGAATGTTTTAGAAGGCGCTGAAGCAGGATATTATAGTTTTGTTAAAAAAAATAATTTTTTAAAATATTGATGATTCATTCATAACAAATGTTTCGTCACTTTAACTTGACTCTTAAAAACCTAGTACCTGGAGCCACCGAGCGATGCACGGTAACCAAATTAAAAAAAATACAAATATATAGTAAACGCCAACTCCCCCCCCCTCCCGAAACCACGCACCTCGCCCCCACCACTGCACCCCCACTCCGCCCCATTGCACCCAAACCCCGCACCTCGCCCCACCCCTGGATCCCCCACAACTACACCCCCCATCTCCTTTACCCCCCACATCCATCCCCACCCCGCACCCAGTTTTTGCATTTCTAGATTTCTAGTGGTTCACAGATTATGTGTATATATTATAGGTATATAAATAAATTCCGAATAATTATTTTTTTAATTAAAAAACAATTTATCGAATTTTTTAATCCATTGATAAATAATAATTTTATTGAAGCAATTTTTACATGAAATAGGCTTCGATTTTGGAGATTACTTCCCCACCATCGATTGTACTTGATCTTCTATCTTGCGATAATATTTTTAGTCCGTGTTTTTTAATAAGAGGAATTTTAATAGATTAAATTGGCAAATTCTAATATATAACAATATTTAGTATAAAGTATTAGTGGGTTTTAAAATTAAAAATCCAATTAAAAATAAAAGATAATTGAAAAAATGTAAACAAACTTTTTTATTGAGATTTTCATCTATCAATAATTACTTTAATTAAGAAAAGATCAATTAAGATTAAATTTGTCGAGGTCTAGACCTAGCCAAATCGTTTTCTCATCATCAAAACTTGTTATTAGAGTTGGTTTCATCAAAATCGGTAGAGCCGTTTTCAAAATACAACTAAGATACAAATATACAAACAAATAAATATATATACAATTTTTGCTCGTTTAATAAGAGTAGATAGATAGATAGAATGATAAAGAGTAAATAAATTTTACTTCGAAACCAATAATTTAGCATAGTTTCTTTTTTCAACAAATCTTTTAACTCCAGACTGCTTCAGCGATTCTTGAACCAATCAACAATAATAATTTTACTTAGAGAAAGTGGTGTAGGTTTTAGGTGAAACATGATATTAATTAATAAAGTAAAGGGTGTGTAGTTTCACAGTGAATGAAATAAAACTCAAAGAGGTTTATACAAACTCAATATTTTTCGGATTATTAGTCCATCATCAGGAGTTTACAGCTTAAAACGGTTTTAAGCTGTAAACTCCTGATGATGGACTAATCCGAAAATATTGAGTTTATATAAACCTCTTTGAGTTTTATTTCATTCACTGTGAAACTACACACCCTTTACTTTATTAATTAACAATAATAATTATCTGATTTGTAATTGATTTCCTCTTTCTAGCTTCCGCAGATCTTGGCGTTTGTTTGCATACGTCTTCGAGTGGATTAGACCTTCCTATGAAAGTAGTCGACATGTTTGGCTGCGGGTTACCTGTGTGTGCCTATAACTTTTCATGGTAATTCTCTTGATAATAAATGTTTGACATCTTTTCTTTAAATTTAAATTTAGTAAAAATAAAATAAATAAACATGAAGACCAACATACAACTGGCCCTTACTCAGCACTAGTGCTGGTAAACTTTTACCTACCCTGATATTTCTTTTCTTTTCTAAGGGTTAGGCTCGGACGATGCGAAAAGGAAATTCACCCTGGCCCGCATGCCGTTTTTAGATAATATGTTAGTTGAGGAACTTGCGGACTATATGGCATGTTTGAAGTAGTATGGCTTTCTGGCCAATCCTTGCTATGCTAGATGGTAATGCAAGTTCGATGGTCTTGGTTATTTGTTTTGATACTACACCTTTTTTTACTTTACCATACAGGGTATGGTCAAGTATTGTAATCGTGCATGAAAAAAGTGTTTTTTTTCTTCTTTTTTTCGAAATATCTCAAAAACGGCGGAAACTATTTTGATTAAAAAAATTGAGCGAAACCATGGCATTTCGCTCTACAAAAAAGCCCTAATAAGGGAACATCGAAAAAATTAAATTTTTCCAGATAATAATTTTTTTGTCAAAATGTCTGTTAGTTAGTTAGTCTGTGCGTTACCAAATTTTGTGGACGAGCTAGCTCAAAAACTAGTGTGATTATCGAAACCAAATTTCACACGTAGTTTTGGTCTATTGAGATTAAGAGCTGATTAGATTTTGATGCATATCGACCCAAAATTAAGGGGGTGGAGGGGGTTAAAAATTAAAAATCTAGGCCATTTGACCAAACTCAACCAAATTTTGTATACATAATCAGTGGGTCCCCCAGAAGTCTAAAAATGCAAAAACTAACCGCCCCAAATGGGGGGGGGGGTGCTGGGTCAAAAAATTAATATCTAGGCCATTTGACCAAACTCAACCAAATTTTGTATACATAATCAGTGGGACCCCAGAAGTCTAAAAATGCAAAAACTAACCGCCCAAAATGAGGGGGGGGGGGTGCATGGTCAAAAAATTAAAATCTTGGCCATTTGACCAAACTCAACCAAATTTTGTATACATAATCAGTGGGATCCCAGAAGTCTAAAAAGCAAAAACTAACCCCCCTCCCCTACATGATTATAAATAATTTTATAAAATATTAAATATAAGTGAGGGGCCAGGTTGTATGGTAAAGTCAAGTGGATGGCCACATCAGAATACGTCAGCTTATTTTTTAATGAAAATGATGAGAGAAGGAGTTACACCAAAAAGGTGCATCCCCTAAAGGCCTGGGTTGGCCCCTCCATCGTGAAAAGAATAAGAAGATGGGTTCTTATGGTCTGGGTAGGGGTCGAAGGTATCTGTGGATACGGGTCTTAAACAGCTTAAGGTTATAAGTCGCGGGGAAGACGGTGGCTGTGAGGAGTTCCAGTTCCGCGGAGATTATTATTGGGTGTATTGTTACTTTGCTTAGTTTCCAGATGTTTTTTAATTGAATAGAGGTTTCTTCATACTTTCTTTGTTTTTCCATTTCGGTCTTGTATTATTATTTAATTTATTAAATAATATTGGTCAATTTACATTACAAATATTACATTGTCATTTGGTTGAATGATTATGCTTGACTGATTAGATGTGTGAATGTATTATATTGCTGCCAACATTACTGCTGGTTGCCGACAGTGATACCAATGATAATACAGGTCTTCTTTTATTATTATTATTTATATAAATAGTTTTCATTTTTTTCATGTTTGAACGAGCTTGTTGTTGACCAAAAGAATAGTTATATATTTGAAGATTCCAAACAACTTGGTGTTCAAATTAAAAATTGGTTCAAAGAATTTCCAAATAATAAAGCTCAGCAAGTTATAGAAAAGAATTTTAAAACAGAATTGAAAAAGTTTCAATCATTGAGATGGCATCAAAATTGGATTGAAAATGCACTTCCATTATTTGATTGTAAATAATTTTATTTTATAATTTTTCCATTATATAATGTAGATAAATATAAATAATAAAATAAATTATTTAAAAAACTATCATTTGTCTTATTAAATCGAATAGTTGCAACTTATTGTTGAATTGATAAAATTTGTGTCATCAAGTGAGAACTGTTTTGGGATATGAAATTCCCCTTCGACTGAGATTATGCCAATAGAATGAATATATAAGCTTACCCGTGCATTATGGGTCGATCATTAATGCAACACTGGCATATCTTGAGGGTTGCTGTCTCTCAATCTAGAAATCGATTCAAGTTGTGCACCCCCACTCCGCTCCACCCACCCCCGGAACCCCACCACTGCACCCCACCTCCTGCACTCCCCACATCTACACCCACTCCCGCACCCAGTTTTTGCATTTCTAGCCTTCTAGTGGCCCACAGATTATCTGTATCTATATATATAAAATTAAGGTTTTGTCTGTACATTGGTCCAAATCACGCCAAATTTTGGTTGCACACGTTTCAAGCAAAGTTATGAACGAAAACACCCTCAACTAAATTCCTGTCTGTATGTCTGTCTGTCTGTCTGTTTCAGTGGTTTCCGCGAAAAGTTGCTCACGATTCACGTCAAAACGGCTGAAGGGATTATTATGAAATTTCATATTTGTATCAGAGGTCTTCTAACTTACGTTTTTAGCTGTATAACGTTTTGATATTTTGACACCAAAAGAATACTATAGAGTAAGTTTAAGACAATCGATAAGTGTGTTAAAAATATCTTGTTGGCTGTAGGTTTTCATTAAAATCTGATTTAAAAACACAATTACCCTTTGATACAGTCAGGTGTGTTGAGGGTGCCGATGTAGGGTGTAAAGGTTTTGTCAATTGTTGCTGCCACCACGGACAACGTGAATTAAAGTTGAAGATTGGTAGGTTTTTATGTGATTTATTCATAAAATAGTTAAAAGTACAACTTGGTGTATGATTTTATAAAGTACTTAGCTTAAGGCTAAATTCAACAAGTCATGTTAACAGATCAAGTGTTGGAGAGAGAATATCTTCAGCACATACTGGTGTCCCTATTTATAGGTGCCCATCTCTCCCCTTATTATTAATAATTTCATTAAAAGAGCCATACTGGTTGCAGGTGGCCTTCTCTTAATCTTATATAAACTTATTTTTCCTATTTAAGTAAATATATAGTAGTACATTGTTACGCAGATGACAGCACCCTACATAACGACCCTGCATCGCATTAAAACCGTGCAGACATTGCCTCCTCAATTAATTTAGACTTATGCAAACTTAAAAACTGGGGATCCCAAAACTTAGTTAACTTCAATGCAGGGAAAACTCAGTGTTGCCTTATTTCTAGACGCGTCGACAGAAACCTCCCAAACATATCATTCGACTCAAACTCACTAGAATTCAGGGATAAAATTTCAATACTAAGCTTAACTCTAGGGTCTGACCTTTCATGGAATGACCATATCTCAACCACTGCTAAAGCTGCAGCGCGCAAGCTTGGTCTCCTATTTAGGTCTAGACGCTGTTATACGCCCAGTCAACTTCTTATACTGTATAAGGCTCAAATTCGTCCCTGTCTCGAATATGGCTCTCATTTGTGGAGGGGTGCCTCCAAGCATTTTCTTGCTACACTGGATGCAATTCAGAAGCGAGCAATTAAACTAATAGGAGACCCTGCTCTAACTAACTCACTCGATTCCCTGGTTCACCGAAGAAACGTTTCTGCCCTTTCCCTGTACTACGATACTATCACGGTGTCTGTTCAGTCGAGCTGAAATCAATTATCCCCCCTAATGCCCTCTTTACGAGAAACACGCGGTTTTCAAACGCTCAGCACCCCTTCGCTGTCAAATTGGATAAAAGTCGAACAAGCGCTTTCGCCAACTCTTTTATCCCTATGACCTGCAGAGACTGGAACTTGCTCCCTGCCACCATCTTTCCCGCGACTTATAACCTTCAGCTATTTAAGACCCGTAACCACAGATAGCTTCGACCCCCGCCCAGCACATAAAATTCTTTCTTCTTCTTTTCACGATGGAGGGGCCAACCCAGGCCTTTAGGGGTTGCACCTTTTTGGTGTAACTCCTCTCATCATTTTCATTAAAAAAAAAATATCATTATGAATAGAAATGCTTACTGGTCAAAAAGCTAAAAGCCAAGTTGCCAGCTGCACCCTTTATTTATATGAATTTTATATAAATGATACATTTCCCTTGCATGTGTGCCTTCTCCTAAAAACATTGATTCGGAGGACCAATTCATCCCCCCCCCCCCCCCCCTAGGCGAAATCCTGGGCACACCTTTGAACTTGGACTATATGTAGAAAAAAAATTTATTACTTAATGATTTTATTAAGATTTTAATTTCAAGTCATAATACAGGAAAAAACAAAAAATGTATAATTAATTAAGTATTTTATTTATTAATAAGGCGTATTTAGTTTTGTCAAATTTTTTTCTTTTTTTTTTAATAGATTTATATTTGCCTCTGGTTACAAAAGAGGCGATAATACATAAATCCCTAAAATATATGTCTGCATTTTTCTTGTAGAATGAAAAAGACTAATGATCAAATTATTTGCTTAATTTTTACTATTAAATATATATATATATTTATTTTAAATTTACTTTTATTATAAATATAATATTTATTTTGTTTTGATTTAGGTTGGCAATTCAGTAAGATGGCTTCTTAAACTAGCCATTATTTGACTTTTTGACATCTAATAGAAATCACATCTTAGTATATTTTTAATTAATGAACTTATTATAATGGTGAGTTTTGATATATATTTTTCAAAATAATTTTCAACTTTATCATCATTTCAATTTGTTTATGTTCACCCATTTTTGTTATATGTTTCTTTGCAATTGGATAATACTTAAGAAAAAACACTTATTTATTATTTTTTTACCTTTATTAAAATTTTAATAATTATTCGGCCTTTTCAATGATTATCAATCTTAAATCAAAACATAGAATTTAATATAAGTGTTCACATTGCCGATAGAAGTAGACTTCAGTATTTTATACTCAATTTGGGAAAAGTCATTCTATTGCCATTCGATTTTTTTACTTTATCCAATGCAGAGCATGGGTAAAGTATTGTAATCGCTCTCGGGGCAAGCGTGGCTTCAAAGGGTCCTCAGGTAAAGACTACGGAACCCATGGATTCAATTAAAGTCACAAATTGTAGTATTCAATTAGGTTGAATTTTAGCACGTGAAGGTTTTGCCAAAAATTACAAGGGGTCTCGTCGAGAGGCCAAAAAGTGCGATTTTTTCATTTAGTGCGTGCGGATGGATGGATGGATGGATATATGGATGTATGGATGTATAAGTACCTTGGGGACCACAAAAAAGGTTAAATAAAGTTTTTAGTAAAATTATATTTTAAAGTACTTTACTCTAGAGTAAGAGAGTACTTTTTTTAATTTTTTGAAATTTTTTAAAATTTATTCATTTGAAAGTTTTAATATAGCTCATTTAGCCTTGCTTAAGTAAGAATGGATAGGCTTTTCTTGTGAAATGCTAAAAATTTGGGAGGAATTTTTATGAGTAACCATAGCAACTGCGTTGTTTTCTTATCCGTTACCTTGTTGCAGATACAGAGAAATCGATTTTAAACCAAAAAATAGCGATTGATTCTCATCTAGTACTTGAGGAATAATCATTCTATATTGGATTTTTGACGTTTCGGTTTTTATTAGTAACCATTGCTGGAGAACTTTATAGAGAAATCGACTTTAAAACCCAAAAATAGCAACTGATTCTCATCTAGGCATCTCTGAGGAATAATCATTCTATATTGGATTTTTGACGTTTCGGTTTTTATTATTAACCACTGCTGAAGACATAGAGAAATCGACTTTAAACCAAAAATAGCGATTGATCCTCGTAGCTTGAGTTGTTTACCATAAAAGAATTTAGTCTTTTTGATTTTAAGTCGATTCTTCCACGTTTTCAATAGAGGTTGCCATTAATGGTCAAAACATCAAAAATGGAATGCAATAAGGTTATTCCTCTAGTATTAGATGAGAATCGATCGTTATTTTTGATTTTAAATTGATTCCTCCATGTCTTCAGCAATGGTTACCAATAATAATCGAAACGTCAAAAACCTAATGTAGAATTGTTATTCCTCAAGTATTAGATGAGAATCGATGGCTATTTTTAATTTTAAGTCGATTCCTCTATGTCTTCAGCAATGGTTACACATAACCGAAATGTCAAAAATCCAATGTAGAATGGTTATTCCTCGACTATTAAATGAGAATTATTTTTGAATTAATGTCAATATGAACTACAAATTGCAAGTGATATCTGATTAATAATAAAGGAACAAACATATTAGTATTTCCAAATGAATTTGGATAAAGTTTAGCAACGATCCGTTGCAGTTTATTTCACTTCTCCCTGGCCTCATAACCAGAGAGTATACTCATAACAAAGCATTTGGCCAACTCTATAGTATTGAAGTTTTATTTTTACCCCATAACAAGCACCAATATGCAGCGCCGTAACTAGCTTTTTTAGGGTCCTGTGCAAACATTTTTTTAAGACCCCTATATTTCTTGGGAAAAGTTTAATTATAGTTAAAATAGATATCATATAAAAAATTTATTGTACACAAAAATATATTATATTATTTATATTATAAGAATATTTAATTTTTATTTAATTTGTACTCTTCTAGCTTTCATTTGAGCAAAGTCATTAATTATATCATCATAATTAATATCCTTTGCGATGTTATACTCTATAGATATTATGGTAAGATTAGATAATCTATCTTTTTTTTAATGAAAAATGATGAGAGAAGAGTTACACCAAAAGAGGATTCAACCCCTAAAGGCCTGGAGCTGCAGCCCCTCCAGCGTGAAAAAGAAGAAGAAATAATTTTATGGGGTTAGGCGGGGGTCGAAGCTATCTGTGGATACGGGTCTTAAATAGCTGAAGGTTATAAGTCGCGGGAAACTTTTTTGATGGTGGCAGGGAAGCGAGTTCCAGTACTCTGGAGGTCATAGGGATAAAAGAGTTGGCGAAAGCGTTATTGATTCAAGGCTCGATGAGAGCATGTTTCTTTTGAAGAAAATCAAAATTCAGACTTCATTTAAATTATTATATGCAGTGCTGGATTAGGAAAATATGAGGCCCTAGGCAAAAATTTTACCTTGGGCCTCCTTGCAATATTTTTTTATTCATACATTTCTTCGCAACGAATTGCATTATTTTCGTTCGGATAATTGTAAGTGTGTATTCAATATTGGGTTAACTTTCATAATATTGTTCTTCCAATAATTTTTGATAGTAGTTTATTTGTTGATTCTCATGCAGGCATTTTAAGATAGTTCTTTCACAAATGCAAAAATTCAAGAAGTCTTTGAAACTTGAAATATAAGTCATTAAAAGCATAATACACATACTGTTAAAATTTGAAGACGATTTACCACACCAAACATGAAATAATTGCAATTAAAAATGACATTTTTAACATAGGGTAGATAGGGAAAGGGTGGGGACATGATCATTATTTTATTTTTTTTTCATTGAAGGACTTTCACCATCTTGATGAAAAAATTATTTGTTAGAATAATATATTCGGAGTAACTTAAAAAAAAATTGGAATTTTTTACCTTGTAGTTTTGATAAAAAACAAAAAAAAACATATTTGGGCGATTATTTTTAGTGGAGCGGAAATAAGCACAATGGCTTGGAAACGATCTGGCTAGTATGTGTGTATCCATATAGAGATTTCGTAGTGTGGGTGGACAGTCACGTTAAAAAAACATAACCTAAAATTTTAGTTCAGTTCACATTTATAGAGTGGTTACGAGGCTAAAACTTGTTGTGTTGATTGTCGCGGAAGAACCTCCTTAACAATCGTTTTTACTAAGTTGGCCTTCTGTTCTTCATAAGACCATTGTTTATCAATATTAACAGATATTTCAATTATCTAGGCCAATGATTCTCAAAGTGAGTGTCGCGAAAAATATTTGGATGGTAGCAGAAATTTTTTTTTTTTAAATATATAAATTTACTATGGATTCTATTTAGAAATAAAGAATTACTTAATTATTTTATTATATGACACCTGCATTGACCGATATTAAACCCAGGTTTAATATAATGTGCAAAAATAAACAGGTTCATCCATCACATTAAATTAAATTTAAAATATATTTAATAAACTTAGTTAAGGTTCAGTTGTTTCACGACAATACTAGCTTTTTAAGTGGGAGATAAATTTAAAAACCTAATTTATCGATCGGAGAATTTACCACTGGTCGAAGCCCCTAAAAATTTAGTAAATTGGATATTGGATTGTATCTAACTTTCTGAGATTTGGCATGTGATCCCGGCTTCTTTTCCTTCTACTATGTTTTTTTCACGATGGAGGGGCCAGCCCATACAGGCCTTTAGGTGATGGACCTTCTGGTGTATCTCCTTCTCACATCAATATCATTAAAAAAAAAAAAAAAAGTTAATGCTAGAGTATATAGAACAGACAATAAGGATTCATAATTTATAAGCCCAAAACTTTTTGCTGTTTATGTACTCTAGCCAATCCCGTGCTCGTTTGACAAATCTGGCAACATTGTCCGAGCTTGAATATTTTTATGATAGAAATGACAGATAAAATACATTATAAAGGTCGATTTATAAAACAAAAAGTTCTTAATAAGCGATTGAAAGCTGTTGCGACAAGGGGGGAAGCGAAAAAACGTCAAAAAAAATATTAAAGCTAACACAATTTTTAGGTTAAATACATGCGCTATTGCCAGCTTGTTTTTAGTGTAAATTTTTCATTATTTATTAATTATTATCTCAGAAACTGTGTTGTAACTATGAATTAAAATTTTCTTAAAAAATGTATTAGATAATTAAGTAATGGAGAGGGATTCAGCCAATGGGTAGCCTCTGCTGAATAAAAACTCCCAATTATAGAAAACGTTTCGGCTTTAATTAAATAATGCCATCATCAGTTCCTAAGAGCTGAAAAAAGCGATAGAGCACACATGTAAAATTACAATAAAAAATTTTTACAAAAAAATCCAAACTTGTTAATTACAAAATTATATCTTACAGTATTAGCGACACAATTAATTTTATAAATAAATTGTCCGCAGGCAGAAGTTGAAAGGTTTGCCTATGGGTGGATCTCTCAGCCCTATAGCAGCCGAAATCGTGATCAGAAAATTTTATTATACCACCGTGAAACCTCTCAATTTATTTACAATATGTAGATGATTCGATTGCGATTGTCCCTCATAATCAAATGGATATGGTATTGGAGAAATTCAATGCTTTCCATCCAGATTTGAGTTTTACGTATGAAATAGAAATTAATGGCCAAATATCGTTCCTTGATCTTTTGATAATCAAAAATCCCAGTGGTTCTCTATCATTTGACCTGTATGTGAAGCCATCTGACAGTGGACGTTTCATCAATTACTTCTCGCAGTCTCCCTTTGTATATAAAATGAACACCTTATATTATTTTTTGAGAAGGATTTATTCGCTTTGTGATGACGTCTACGTTGCGAGGAATGTTGATGATTTTAGGGATGGTGGCTTCCTCGAACTCTTATCCATTGCGGGTCATTAATTCTGTAATTAAAAATTTTCGTCGAAGAAGGGAGAAGCAGCTTATTGCTCCTACCCCATCTGTACCCCTCAGGGATGGACCATTTTCTCTCTCACCTATATGCCAGGGTTGTCCGAAAAATTCAAAAAATATTTAAGAACTATAATGTACGCACGGCCTTAGCATCAACTGGTAATATGTCCTTTTTATTTAATAACAAGGATGTAGTTCCACCCACGAACAACATAATGTGATTTACTTAATTAAGTTCCGCGATTGCCCAAACCTACAAGTGTTTATGTGGGTCAAACATCTCGCATTTTCTTTTGCGGAAAAGAGAGCATGAATTAAGTGTAATAAATAAAAGCTTCGACAGCCCTGATCACACACCATATCGACACCTCCCATGGATTTGAGTTTGATGATGCTGTCATCTTGATGAGATTGGGGAACAATTATAAGCGTATGCTGGCCGACAAAATGCTTTATTAAGACATATGGGCAAAGGGCTCTTAATTTTCAAACTGATTGCATTGGGCTTAGCAATGCTTATACTTGTCAATATTGACAAATACTGATGCCCAGGTATAATAAACATTGCAGCAAGGCAGAAAAATTGTAAAAAAGGTAGAGAAGGAAAAATTTATTTTTATTTTTATTTTTATATATTGTCATTTTGAATTCAATTTTTGTTATTCTTAATGTTTGTTAATTATTTTGAGAAATCTTTTAATTAAGAGATGTTTGTGAGGGGTCAGCTGATCCTAATTAGATCAATGTCCTCATAATTATTATTATTAATTAATTGAAACCAGCCTCCGTAGTTCTAATGGTCAGAGTAATCTGACTGGCAACCCGGAGGTCTCGGGTTCGATTCCTGCTATACTCTAGACATTTTTTCTGTAAGTATAGGGTCTGGTAATAAAAATTAAGTTGGAGATAAATTTAACCTAATTTATCGCGCCGGAGAATTTACCACTGCTCGAAGCCCCTAAAACCTTAGTAAATTGGATATTGAATTGTATCTAAGTTTCTGAGATTGGCTCGTGATCCCGGCTTCTTTTCCTTCTACTCTGTTCTTTTCACGATGGAGGGGTCAGCCCATACAGGCCTTTAGGGGATCCACCTTCTGGTGTATCTCCTTCTCACATCAATATCATTAAAAAAAAAAAAAAAAAAAAGAATGAAATTGAAATTTGCTATATTTGTACTTGAGACGTTGCCCATATCAAGTGAGAGCACACCAAGATTTATGTACCATTTTGTAATTCATATAATTTTGTATATATTATGATAAAATCCACAACAACTCTGCCTGCGGACAATTTATTTATAAAATTAATTGTGTCGCTAATACTGTAAGATATAATTTTGTAATTAACAAGTTTGGATTTTTTGTAAAAAATTTTTATTGTAATTTTACATGTGTGCTCTATCGCTTTTTTCAGCTCTTAGGAACTGATGATGGCATTATTTAATTAAAGCCGAAACGTTTTCTATAATTGGGAGTTTTTATTCAGCAGAGGCTACCCATTGGCTGAATCCCTCTCCATTACTTAATTATATACATATACAGCCATCAAAAATGTATTAGTTATTGTTTAATGTTGGTTTAGTTTTTTATAAAAATGGTAAGAGAGGGCTTCTTAATTATAATTAAATATGTATGTTAACTTTCCTATATCCCGTATAATGCAATGTGTATAAGAGTCTGAAAAACTCTATCTTTGGAATTTAATATCTCAGGAACTATATTGTTCATAAATTTCGCAGAAGTATTTAATAATCTGTCTAAATTTTAAAAAAATCCTAAGAAAACCCATTTGGTGAAACAACTACCTTAATGTCGAAACATATACATAGAATATTTTGTTTCAAAAATAAGTTATTAATTTTTATTGATACCAAAAATAAATCTGTCATCAAAATTATCAGTGTTTTAATACAAAATTAAACAAAAGAAATTGAAATTGACTAGTTCTGAATTTAAATTAACACCCCACTCCGGGATGTTTGTATATACATACCCATTCTTCGGAGTGAAATTTTTAAGTGCAAAAGGGGGTCGCTGACCAAAAAGTTTGAGAAACACTGATCTAGGCCAAGGGCGTAGAAGGGACAGTTTAAATTATAAACTATATAATCTACCCCCTCTTCTTCAGAAACTAATATGAGCTGCCCCTCCTAGCTCACAACCTGGGTCCCCTTGGTAGTGTATATATTAAAAAAAAATTATTTCTGGCTTTGCTCCTTTTTTTATTTTATATATAATTTTTGATCAAACTTACTAAGTTAGAATGAATTTAACTGAAAACTCAAATACCTCTATCTTTTTTTCTCACTACCCCCTTGACCTCGTGCACTAAATACCCATTTAGCCAATATCTATATCTTAATTGACAGAAAATCAAGAGTTTCATCTGCATTTTATTAAAACAATCGTTTATTATTTTTTCAGATTCATTAATACTCTCAATTATGGCTGGCTGCTGTGAAAACTGGTTTTCTCTCTTAAATGGATTTGGTTTCGATTTGAAATTCATCTCTATCATTCAAAAATTGTGTTCAAACTGAAGACAAAAAGATACCTTATCACTTACCATCATTATTCATATGTAGTAAGTATATAATATATATATACATTTTTTTTTTTTTTTTTTTTTTTTATAATGATACTGATACAAAGAAGAAGTTGCACCAAGAAGGTACAACCTCTGTAGTCCGTGGTGGACCCTTGTAACGTGAAGATAAGGGGAGATTTAGTGATTAGGTAGCAGTCGAAGGTATCTGTGGATGCTGGTCTTGAAAGATTGAAGGTTATAAGTTGCTGGAAAGACGGTCGGGGAAGAGAGTTCCAGTCTCTAGATGTCATAGGGATAAATGAATTGGCGAATGCGTTTGTTCGATTAGTATCCAGTTTAAGCGCGTAGGGGTGTTGAGTTTTAGAAAATCGTGTATTTCGCGCAAATGAAGCCCTTGGTGGGATTATCGATTTAATTTCGTCAGAACAAAAGCCATGGTAATATCTATAATAAAGGGAAAGGGCGGAGACAGATCTACGATGGGCTAGGGAGTCGAGAGTGTCAGTTAATGTAGGATCGCCTATCAGTCTGATAGCTCGCCTCTGAATTGCGTCTAGGGTATTAAGAGAATACTTGGGGGCCCTCTCCACAAATGCGAGCAATATTCAAGACAGGGGCGAATTTGAGCCTTGTATAATATAAGGAGTTGAGTGGGGGTGAAAAATCGTTTGGTTCGGAAAAGAAAGCCAAGCTTACATGCTGCAGCTTTTGCTACTGAGATAATATGGTCATTCCAAGAGAGGTCAGAACCTAAGGTGACACCTAACATTGATATTTTATTACGAAATTCCAATGAGCTCGAATCAAATGAAATGTCCGGAAGGTTCCTATCTGCGCGCCTAGAAATTAGGCAGCATTGTGTTTTGCCAGCATTAAAGTTTACCAAGTTGTGAGATCCCCATTTTTTAGCATGCTTAAGTCTGGAATTTATTGAGGAGGCTATGTTTGCGCGATTGTCTAGTAAGGATTGAGCGTTGTGGAGGGTGCTATCGTCAGCGTAGCAATGTATCGGATTGGAGGCAAGATTTAATAGGTCATTAATATAGATAATAAAGAGCGTGGGAGAGATGACTGAGCCCTGAGGAACTCCAGCATTAGTAAATATATATTTGTGCCCCTAATTATGAAAGTGGACTAAGTCAAAAAATTAATAACAAATTTAAATTTAGGGAACGAAGAAAAGATTATTTTTAATATAGACAAAAGGATCAGCCGGGGCTCGAACCCCGGATCTTTGCATGTGTACTGCAATGCTTTGTCATAAGAGCTTTAGCTCCTATATATCCACTAAGCTACTGATCCCTGAACCCAAACTAATACCCCCTGTCTATATGAATTATGGAATTTCTTTTTTTAATCCTCTCCTCGTTCATTTTTCGCAGCCTTGATTCATTAATTAAACAATTAAATATTCCAGCGACTCCCAATCGATCGGAGACCCCAAAGATTGAAAATAATTTTGGATTTTGGTGAAGAAAAATTATTTTCGATCTTTGGGGTCTGCGATCGATTGGAGGCCTGGAGTATTTAGCTGTTAATTAAAAAATTAGTTTTTTCATACTTTATGTTCCATCCATTTAAAAAGTACAGTAATAAGAATGTCGGTTTTGAAAAATCGCATAAAATTGAACCGTTAGAATGTCGATTTTTTTTTTTTTACTTTATCCAATGCAAAGCATGGGTAAAGTATTGTAATCGCTCTCGGGGCAAGCGTGGCTTCAAAGGGTCCTCAGGTAAAGACTACGGAACCCATGGACTCAATTAAAGTCACAAATTGTAGTATTCAATTAGGTTGAATTTTAGCACGTGACAGTTTTGCCAAAAATTACATGGGGTCTCGTCGAGAGGCCAAAAAAGTGCGATTTTTCATTTAGTGCGTGCGGATGTATGGATGGATGTATGTATGGATGGATGTATGTTATCGCTTTTTGGCCCACGATTTTCCACACCGTTGCACCGATTGAAATGAAATTGAAAACCTACCATTAGTTTAACAAAATGAAGCGCTGATTAGTTTTTGGTACATATCGGCCCACAAACATTAGTACTTTATTTCAGTACTTTTTTAGTTTTTTCTAAATATCTTGAAAATGACTTAACTTTTTAATGCAATCGAATGCAAGAAGGGTGCACCAGTAAAGATGTAGCCCCTATGGATCTCGAAAGACCCTTGCATTACCGAAGAGAAGGGAAAGTTGATTAAGTGAGAGGGTGTAGACGTAGGTGTCTATGCACCCTGGTTTTGAAAGGTTTGAAGATCATAGGTGCTGGGAAAGATAGAGGCTGGGAGAGAGTTCCAGTTCCTTGAAGTCATGGGGATATATGTATTCGCGAATGAAGTGGTCCGGCACTTTTCAATTTGACCGCGAAAGAGTGTTGGGAGTCGGCAAAACGCGTGCTACGTGCAAAGCATGCAAACATGATTTCTAGTTGTCTCATTATACAGAATTAGAATCTTGTTTATTTTATGAATCTTTAAATATCTCGAAACTAACAATCAATGACTTAGACCACTTTCATAATTATGGGCACATTTAGTCATTCTATTGCCCTTCGAATTTTGAAGAAATTCAAAAATTCTTCTTCGCAATTCGAAACACTTGACTACTTTTATTTATTTTACTTAGAGAAAGTGGTGTAGGTTTTAGGCGAAACATGATATTAATTAAGGGTGTGTAGTTTCACTGTGAAACTACACACTCTTACGTTATTAATTACTTTTATTTAAATAATTATATGCATGTGCACGATTAGAAAAATATGGAGCCCTAGGCAAAGATTTTAACTTTTTTCAGGCTTTGCTCTTTTTTTTATTTTATCTATAATTTTTGATCAAACTTAGAATAGAATAGTCTTTGACTCTATCTGAAAACTGAAATACCCATATCTATATCTTATTTGACAGAATATCAAGAGTTTCATCTGCATTTTATTAAAACAATTGATTATTGTTTTTTCAGATTCATTTTTCTCAATTATGCTGGCTGCTGTGAAAACTGATTCTCTATCTTAAATGCATTTGGTTTCGATTTGAAATTCTTTTCTATCATTCAAAAATTGAGTTCAAACTGAAGACAAAAGGATACTCCCATCACTTACCATCATTATGCAAAGGTACTACATAAGTATATCGTATATATATTTATTATTAAAAAAAATCATTTTCTGGCTTTGCTCCTTATTTTATTTTTTGATCAAACTTATATATAAGTTTGAATAGGCTTCTGACTCTATGATCAGAAATAGATTCTAACTTAAGAACCTATACGAACGAAGTGCTAAAGGAATAGATATTTTATTTAGAAATGGAATTACATTTGATAAATTAATAAAACAATTTAACATGTAATTTCAATTACTTTTATTTATATTAATAATGATATCATTTTGAGTATTTTACAATAACTAAATAAATAAATAATTCCAATGGATTGGTCAATGGTCATACACAATACATTATTAAATAACGAGCTTTCGAGGGCGTGCTTTCGGCACGCCCTCGAAGCTAGGCCCTCCGGGCTGGTGGCCTGACGGGCAGCGTCTCGGTCCAAAAATTTTATTCCTCTTAAAAAATCACACTCCAAATGTATAACTGCAAACTCCCGAAAATACATAGTCTCTTAAAAGTTTCGCCTCATTTTCGTCCTGACACAGCTACAGAAATGAGGCTCTAGATATGAATCTGGAAGTATTTTTTTTTTCTATAATCTACAGCATTGTGATATTTTTTTGTGTGGAAATAGATTTATTTAAATAAGTGGTATCGTGTGAGGAGGAGAATTATATTATATCATTTTTTTTAAATTTGGGATCGATAATCGATATAAGGCTCCAAATATTTAAAAGAGATCAGGTGTTGTTTGTATGACAGGCTGCTCCAGTATTGCAATGAGAAACTCATATGGGCATGCGTCTTAAGTCGTTTAATTTTGTAAAAATCAAAAAATAAGAATAACAAAATTTAGATTTTTTAAAAATTATAAAAAAGTGGCAAATTATTAAAAAATAAACAAATAATATATAAATCAAATAAGATGTGATTGATTTCTTTTTCTGTGCGCAAAGAAAAGCGAATTGAATATTTAATTTTTGAATGGTGAAGGGGAGGTAATAATTATCAATATATTTAATGTTTCTTAATTTAAAATCAATTGGAGTCTTTCATTTCGAAATTTGAGTTCAAATAACGATTATATTTCAAATTTGCCGCAAATATACCGATGGTGCTCTCTCTCAGCAGCATTACTTCAGCGTTGCGGCAAATTAATCTAGACAAATATATATAGTATATATTTGAATTTATAGTCTTAATTTTTGCAAATGGGTTACGAATACAGCCATCTTTAGCATTTTCAATATCCGGAAAATACCTTTTCAGTTTCAGGAGAGCTGAGAAAGATGAAGAACAATTTCAGCCTTTATTTCGGAATCCACGGATAAGGCGTTCGTCGTGATAAATTCATACAAAAGAGGAAAACATTCAAAGATATTTGATCTCATGCAAGTATTCCGAAATTCTATTTTTTGTTATAAGTGCGTTTATTTTGTCCTGCACAGCGAATACACCGCACGTGCCTGCGTCATCAAGCCACCATTACGTAAATCTTGATTCACCTCCTCCGCCCCACATCCACCTCCACCATAATTCCGCCACCCGGACCCCCCCCCTCCCCGTCACCTCCACCCTCGCCCTCTCACCGAGTTTTTGCATTTACCATAAAGCCTTGTAGTGTCCCACAGATTATATGTATATTTGTATAGGTGTATAAATAAATACCGTATAATATTTTTTAATTAAATAACAATTTTTGACTTCATCAATTAAATTGCCAAATTTTAATACAGAAAAATACGCTTGTGGGATTTAAAATTCGATTTTTAATCAATTAAATTAATTTAAAATATAATTTATTAATAACTTTTAAGGAGTTCGGTGTTGGTTCTAGGTGAAACATTTTAATATAATAATAAAACTAAGATACGAGGTAGGTTTCACAAAAAAGAAATAAAACAAAATTGAGTTTTGAATTCATGCATAATTTATTAAACCAATTATTTTACATGAATTTATGCATACATTGTTTTTGAGCTTCGACTCCGGAGATTACTTCTCCACCATCGACTGTCCTTGATCATCTTTTAGTCCTTATTTTTAATAAGAGGAAAAAACTAATTAAATAAAAAAACCTCTTTTCCAATAATTATTTCAATTCCATTAATCATTACTCCGTCCCATTAATTAAATTTTTTTTTTAATTTTATTAAACCAATTATTTTACATGAATTTATGCATATATTGTTTTTGAGCTTCAACTCCGGAGATTACTTCTCCACCATCGACTGTCCTTGATCATCTTTTAGTCCTTATTTTTAATAAGAGGAAAAAACTAATTAAATAAAAAAACCTCTTTTTCGATAATTATTTCAATTCCATTGTCCGACTATCCAATTCCTGTTCCAATCCATCAATTAAATTTTTTTTTTTTTTTTTTTTTAATTTTATTAAACCAATTATTTTACATGAATTAATGTATACATTGTATTTGAGCTTCGACTTCGGAGATTACTTCTCCACCATCGACTGTCCTTGATAATCTTTTTAGTCCTTGTTTTTAATAAGAGGAAAAACCTAATTAAATAAAAAAAAACCTCTTTTCCGATAATTATTCCAATTCCATATTCATTCTCCATCAATTAAATTTTCAAACTTTTAATATATATAATAATAATTATAATGATCTTATTGTGGGATATAAAATTAAAAAACCAATTATTTATTAAAAGGAAATTGAATAAAAATGTAATCATACATTTTTATCAAGACAACCACCTGTGAATAATTGTTTCAATTAACAAAAAACCCATCAAAAATAACTTAGCCGAAGATGAGACCGTGACAGATCGAATGTCCAACACAAAACCCTCCTAACCCGTGAATTTCATCCAAATCGTTAGAGCCGTTTTCGAGAACCCGACCGGATATATATATATAAACATTGCTCGTTTAATATAATAAGATAAGATAAGATTAACTAGCCTGAGCTCTGAGGATCCGAAACGTCAGCAGAAGGCTGAATAAATATATTACACCGAGATTTTGACCGGAATTTTATTTTCTTCGATAAATAAAGAATATAAATTTTTTATTAGTTAATTATATTTAAGCTTAGTTTCAGAGCAAGATTATCTGGCGAGCGTGCCGAGTCTTGAACTTTTTACTTTTTCCTCAATCAATATCTATTATATCTTGAAGATACTTACCCCAAATTGGTGGGAAATCATATCTATTAAATCCGACATTCTTGCATTGAAAAATATTAAAAGCAACTTATTGAATGTTTTTTTCTTAGAGACAAGACTGATAGTTATAGAACTGAGGATTGAATGGAAGACAATCCAAGGATAAACAAAATGATGATTTCCAACAAAAGAAAATATATTGCAACCTTTTCTTTTTATACTTTTGAATCGACATTTCGGATCATCTTCCCTTCTTCAGGGTTCAAATAAAGGGAAATTATTGCATGCTTCCTTCATTTTCCTTTTAAACCATGAAGAAGGAGGAAAGATCATCCGAAATGTCAGTTCAAAAGTATTAAAAGAATAGGTTCCAATAAATTTTCGTTTTTTGGTAATCATCTTTATATATACCGAGTGAGTTTTTTTATCTTGAGACAGTCTTATAACTCAAAAACAGTGCATTATATGGAAAAAAGTTTCAAATAAAAGTTTATTTATATCAAGGAGGAAACTAAACTACACTATTGTTTGTCGACCTAGAACAAGCTTTCAAGGGTATTTTGAGGTCAAGTTCTGTTTTTTAAATGGTCTCAAGATAAAAAACTCACCCGGTATATCCTTGGCTTGATTGCCCTCCATTCAATCCTCAGTTATTAAAAGCAACCTTTAAATATAACAAATCTTCTCTTGACATAAGTTTTGTTAAATTTCTATCTCTCGAGAAATAATTATTTTTTTTATCCACTTTCGGGTCCAACGCAAGGAACAAGGGACCTCATGGCCCTTGACCCTTAACTCCTCACCTAAAAGTTTCCTCTTCCTTGCACATATTCATTTTTATCCTCTTATTTATTCATTTTATTTTCTCTTTTTAGATTAATCTGGAAATCTCCATCTCTCTCCTGTGAGTACTCGTGAGTCATCCTCCATCATCTGCTTAGTACTAGGCAGGATCTTTTCCACTGTAAGTCTCACTTATTGATGCATTCTTAATCCCGTATGACTTTGCCTATAACTAATTTTAAATTAATATCCAAGATTTCTTTTGAATTTAGCTGAGTCCGAATAATTAAAACATAATTAATAATTTACACAGTTAAAAAAGAGAAATAATCTTTTACTTTCATTTAAACTATTTCGTCTTAAAATCAAAAGTTTTATCAAGTTGATACAATTTTGATGTATATAATTAAGTAATGGAGAGGGATTCAGCCAATGGGTAGCCTCTGCTGAATAAAAAACTCCCAATTATGAAAAACGTTTCGGCTTTAATTCAATAATGCCATCATCAGTTCCTAAGAGCTGAAAAAAGCGATAGAGCACACATGTAAAATACAATAAAAATTATTTACAAAAAATCCAAAGCTGTTAATTATAAAATTATATCTTACAGTATTAGCCACACAATTAATTTTATAAATAAATTGTACGCAGAGTTGTTATGGATTTTATCATAATAGGGTGGCACAGCCAGTAGTTGATACCCATCCAGTAGTTGATCGAATGTTCAAATTTCCGTGACATTTTCAGTCGAAAACAACTATTTTCTCTGGGCCCATTGAAAAATATATTTAGTTATTTATGATTTAAATGTTGTCAACTCAGGTTGTTTTACATATCGAAGAACCAACTAAAACCAGCAAAACAAGAAATCTTTTTTCGGTTCATGAGTTGCAATACTTTTAAAAAATGTAATTTTTTAATTTCCATTGTGTCTCTTAAAAAATAATAATAAAATAAAATATAAATAAAATTATCAAACTGTGTTATTTTACCTCTTTTGAAATCATTGGATTTGACTTTGATCAAAAATTGGATTCGTCCGATCAACTACTGGAACAAATATTTTTTTTTTAATTCTATTGTTTATGCTCTTTAATAAGGCCTGAATTTTATATTCTCATATGGTTGGTCACATATAAGGGATTGTTATGGTGTGAGTTTTCTATTAAGATTTAAGGTCTCTACCCACTACAACGTATCATACTATGACCGTACTAGGAACTTGTCGGGTAAAAAAATATTCTTTGTATTGAAAAGTATGAGACTATGCTCACTAGACCGTTCCGTCACCGACCAGCACCGTCGCCTACTATGCACGGAGCGTTAATAAATTGTCGGTGAGAATATTTTGCCGGTGCCGATACGCTCCGCGCATGGCACGCGACGTTGCCAAACGGATGCGCGCAGGCGGCTAAACGGTGAGCTGCAATTAAAATTATTGGTATCCAATTATTTATTTAATTAATTTAAGATTTGTATTTAAATGAGCGTTGTAAACGCCTTTACTTAGTCGCATGCGAGAATGAAACGGTTTCCTATCGATTTTGGTGGATTTAGATCTGTATGATGATACAGATTACATACGGGCATCATACGGGCACAGAACGCCGTCGATCCGTTTCAGTGGGCATAGCAGGACGTCTCGTGTTGCTTTTCATGTCTGATACGTTCCTAGTACGGTCATAGTATGATACGTTGTAGTGGGTAGAGACCTTTAAAATGAAAGCTGGATGATAAAAATAGAGTAACACTGGCGTTATTTGATCAACTACTGGCTGGGTCACCCTATACAAAATTATATGAAACATAAAATGGTACATAAATCTTGGTGTGCTCTCACTAGATATGCGCAACGTCTCAAGTACAAATACAGCAAATTTTCATTTCATTCAAATAATAATAACAGTATGAGGACATTGATGTAATTAGGATCACTGACCCCTCACAAACATTTATCAAAAGGATTTCTCTAAATAATTAATCAACATTAAGAATATTAAATTTCAATTTAAAATGACAAAATATAAATTTTTTTTATAATTTTTTCCTTTTTTCTCAATGTTTACTATACTAATTGATAAATGTTTGTGAGGGGTCAGTGTTCCTAATCAGATCAATGCCCTCATACTATTATTATTAATTGAATGAAATGAAAATTTGCTGTATTTGTACTTAAGACGTTGCGCATATCTAGTGAGAGCACACCAAGATTTATGTCATCATCATCATTGAGTATACAGTCCTAAGACTGGTTTGATGTAACAATCCGTCTCCACTGACTCTGTCCCCCGCCAGCTGTTTGACCTCTCTAAATGTCTGGCATCCCATATCCCCAATTATTTGGTTGAAATATTCTAATCTGGGTCTTCCCCTTCCCCTTTTCTTTCCTACCTCCCCTCCAAGATATCCCTAAGCAGTCCCCCATGTCTCTGTGTGTGCCCCATCATCTGACCTCTTCTCTTCTTCAGACTCTTCCACAAGGTTCTTCTTTCTCCGATTCTTCCAAGAACTTCTTCATTTGTAATTTTATCCATCCATTTGATATTCATCATTCTTCTGCAGCACCACATTTCGAAAGCCTCTAATCTCTTTCTCTCCGCTTCTCTAATTGTCCAGGTTTCACACCCGTACATGGCTATGCTCCATACATATGTCTTCAATAGCAACTTCCTGTTTTCTAAGCTGATTGAGGAGGAGCATAGTAGTTTTTGTTTTGAATTAAACCCTATTTTTGCTTGGGCAATCCTTGATTTAATTTCGTTTTTGCTCCTCCCATCCCATGTTATTTTACTTCCTAGGTAGCGGAATTCCTTAACTCCTTCTAGGTTTTCTTGGTTAGTTAATTTTGATGCATTCCTGTCTCGTTTGTTCTTTTTTTGTACATACTAGGACCTTGGTTTTATTCTTGTTTATTTTCATTTTGATTTCTTCTATTAGGATTTGGTTAATTCCATTCAGGGCGTCCTCTAATTCTTTTTATTGCTTCCTAGAAGGGCAATGTCATCGGCAAATCTTAACATAGCGATCTTTTGACCTTGGATTTCGATACCTGTATCAATTTTGTCTTTGAATTCTTTAATCGCTTCTTCTATGTATAAGTTGAAAATCATGGGTGACAGCACACATCCTTGTCTTACACCTTTTTTATTTTGGCTTCTCTTTGCTCATCTCCAATATTTATAATTGCCGTCTGGTTTTGATATAGATTGTAGATTAGTCTTCTCTCCTGAATTTTATTCGCCTGTTTTAATATTTTAAACATAATTTCCCAATTGACGTTATCGAATGCTTTTTCTAGGTCTATGAATCCGATGTAGACAGATTCTTCCCTGATAAAAGCCCTTTCTATTATTAGTCTAAGAGAGAGAATTGCTTCTCGGGTGCCTCTGTTTCTTCTAAAGCCGAACTGGTCTTCCCCCAGATTTTCTTCAACTTTTTGTTCTATTCTTCTTTGGATTATTTTGGTTAGGATTTTGGAGGCATGTGAGGTTAGGCTAATGGTCCTGAAATTTTCACATTTATCCGCGCCTGTCTTTTTGGGAAGTGTGACTATTTTGTTTTTTTGGAAATTAGATTTATGTACCATTTTATATTTCATATAATTTTGTATATTATGATAAAATCCATAACAACTCTGCCTGCGTACAATTTATTTATAAAATTAATTGTGTCGCTAATACTGTAAGATATAATTTTATAATTAACAACTTTGGATTTTTTGTAAAAAAATTTTATTGTATTTTTACATGTGTGCTCTATCCCTTTTTTCAGCTCTTAGGAACTGATGATAGCATTATTGAATTAAAGCCGAAACGTTTTCCATAATTGGGAGTTTTTTATTCAGCAGAGGCTACCCATTGGCTGAATCCCTCTCCATTACTTAATTATCAAAAGTTTTATCCTTTAATTTATCTAAATAATTACATTTTAACATTTATATTAATAATAATTAAATATTTCTCATAAAATATCTGTTAAAAACCTTGCCGGTTTTTCATAAATTTCACCTCTTCATTTCGGACCCCGAAGAAGGGAAAGTTTCGGTTTTTCAATTTTCTCCTTTATTAATGGGCCAAGCTTTACCAGTATGCCAAATTTCAGCATTCTAGCTTAATTGTATTTTCACTATATGTTAATTAAGTCTAAAATAAATTTCACCCCTTCATTTTAGGTCCTGAAAAAGGGAAAGTTTCGCTTTTTCGATTTTTCCCTTTAATTGTAGCCCAAACTCTACCAGTATGCCAAATTTCAGCATTCCAGGATCAGCGGAAGTACTTTAGGTTTTTGATATGTCACTCAGTCAGTGTTAAAAATGGCACTTTTTTAAAAGAAGATTTGTTACGTTCTTTGATATTAAATTTATAACTTGGCAAGTTTTATATCCAACTAAATTAATCAGTAGAGATTGTGGTGTTGGTGCAAGGTGAAACATCTTTAATAAAGATAAGAGTAAATAAATATTTTATTTAATATGGATTTACTATGAGTTAAGGATACTGGGTCACTTTCAGTTACTTTCTGTATTTCCTGAAGATGGGTCGATAGCCCGAAATATATATATTGAAAAAGAAAAAAAATTTTATATCTTTTAATTTTTTAATTTTAAATGTGAAATAAGTGACCCAGTATCCTTAACTCATAGTAAATCCATATTAAATAAAATATTTATTTACTCTTATCTTTATCCAACTAAATTGTTTGTAGTATAAAATAGAACAGCTAGCAAAGCTAAATTTTAGGCTTGTATTAAATATAATCACGTTAAACTTAATTTATTGACTATTATAACTTGCAGAGTTATAAATTTAATATTTTCACATTTATGTTTTTGGTCAGATTTTTCTTACATTAGTTATTTTATTTTATAGCGGGATAAAAATAAATTGTTTTATATAATATTACATTAGGGAGAAAAATTAATAAAAATAAATATTAATTATTTTTATTAAAAGCAATAGGTAGGTATTTAATAATATAGATATGATATTTTATATATACTTTTGTTTACAATTTAATTTTTTTTTTTTTTTTTTTTTTTTTAAGAAAGAACTAATTTTATTGAGGGGAAAATGGTGTATAGGTTCAAGATGAAACATATTTACCAAATAAAATTAAAATCCAAAATGGTTTACTAGGTAGGTTTCTCAAATAAAAGAAATATTGTTAATTAGCAAGAATCCATATAAATATCGAGCGCCCGAGCCCATTCTCAGGAGTTTACATTGATAACTAAATATAAAATTATTTGAAAATTGACTTAAGGAGATTCTTTCGCGACAATCCACACAAAAAGTTTTAGCCTCGTAACCACTCTATAAATATGAACGGAACTAAAATTTTAGGTTATGTTTTTTTAACGTGACTGTCCACTCACACTACAAAATCTCTATATGGATACACACATACTTGCCGGATCGTTTCCAAGCCATTGTGCTTATATCTCCTCCACTAAAAATAATCGCCCAAATATCTGTTTTTTTTTTTTTTTTTATCAAAACTAAGTGGTAAATCATTTCAATTTTTTTTTTAAGTTACTCCGATTATATTATTCTAACAAATATTAGTTTTTCATCAAGATGGTGAAAGTCCTTCAATGAAAAAAATAAAATAATGATCATATCCTCACCCTTTCCCTATCTACCCTATGTTAAAAATGCCATTTTTAATTGCAATTATTTCATATTTGGTGTGGAAAATCGTCTTCAAATTTTAACAGTATGTGTATTATGCTTTTAATGACTTATATTCCAAGTTTCAAAGACTTCTTGAATTTTTGCATTTGTGAAAGAACTACCTTAAGGGCCCCTTTTTTGTAAAGGCAAAAATTACCTGCCACATGTTCAATTAAATATTGTTCTCTTTTATATTTCGTTATACTGCACTCGGCTCGTCGACCGAGATATTATATAGAGTATTGATTCTTGTCCATAAGCAATATTTCTTTTATTTGTGAACCTACCTATAGTAATCCATTTTGAATTTTAATTTTATGAAATATGTTTCACCTTGAACTTAGATCATTTTCCCCAAATAAAATTAGTTCTTTCTTTTAAAAGAAATTCAATTGGAAACAAAATTTTATAAAATATTCAAATGATGAAATATGATCTCAAATGAAAAAATACCTACCTGCTGATTTGAATCAAAAGAATTTATATTTATTTTTATTAATTTTTTCTCCCTAATTAGTCCAGCCAGGAACGAACGCCCAAAAAGGGGGTATAGAAAACATTTTAGAGGAGAGAATTTTTTTCTTATGGAATGTGTTTGGGGTAGTTAGGGGGTAAAAATACTAAAAGTCCCCAGCCCTAGCTACCGGGCTTAGGGGTGGAAGGTGGTGGAAATGTCCCGTTTTTTGGTTTTTTGCTTATATCTCAAAAACGATGGCTCGTAGGGGAAAAGTTACTCTTAGCAAAATAAAATCTTATAATATTTACTACAAGATTGCTTCTATTTAATTTTTCTCTATTCCTTATGGTTTTTGAGATATTTGCCCGCGAATATCGTTTATGTATGAAAAAAATAAAATTTCCTATATTTTTCGTCAAACTTTTGTCTCTATCACCTCAGCCTTTCGTTTTACAGTAAAAGTCCTCAGAAAAGAAGTTGTAGAGCATTCAATTTCCTTTAAAATGATATATACATTTATGATTTTATCTTCAAATCGTCTGGATTCATAGCAATTTAAAAATTTCAGGTCTATTTATACATTTTGTTAAAAAACCCCACCCGCAATAGCCCAGTATATAGGGGGGTTTCAGCTTACATTAATTGCGGGAAAATATTTTTTCTAGGATCGTTTGGTATCGTGTGGGTATGCCAAATCTAAGTTTGCGACCTCTAAAGTGCGGGGGATAACTTTTGGTGGCCGAAAACCTCGAAATTTTCGGACTTTAACCCCAAAAACTCGCACTTTTTTCGATTTTTTCCCATTTCGACCATGATGGAGCACGTTTTCGACAAAGACCATTCTATACATTTTTAAACCAGATTAAATTTGCTACAATATAAACAAAGTTTCATCTTAATTGGATAATGGTAACCCGTGACGCAATTAGGTTGATCAGTTTTTCCTTGATAAAATAAAAACCACTTATCCGAGAAACTTGATTTCTGTCTTATTCTCTAGGAGATTTTGTTGACTTGAACATTTACTTGGACGACTTTTTTGATAAAACTCTTAGATTTATAGATATCCAGAATTTTCCGGACAGGGCCCATTCCGAATCCTCAAAGGTGTCATGCAAAATGCTGGATATCTTTAAATCTAAGAATTTTATCAAAAAGTAGTCCAAGTAAACATACAGTAGCTAGGACTGAGGACTTTTAGTATTTTTATCTCCTAACTAGCCCAAACACATTCCATAAGAAAAAAATTCTCTCTAAAATGTTTTCTATACGTTGACTGGACTAAATATAATATTATATAAAACAATTTATTCTTATCCCGCAATAAAAAAAAAATAAAATAAAATAATTAAAAAAAAAAAATTGCATTTTGTATAATATCTCACTAATGATCAGGCACATCTCTTAGTTAAGTATTAAAAAAAAAATTCAATATTTATTAGAATTAATAAGTATATAATCTTAAGTTAGTGAAAAAAGTGACTATTTTTAATTAATAAAATAAATATTCAAATAACGTTCCAGTTTGTTTTTTATTAAAATTAAGTAATTTCAATACATAGAAAATAATTTATTTGAAAACATTTTAAATAAAATATTGCAAGTATAATTTTTCTGCTTTCTTGTTAATTTGTCGAATGGTCGAATCGAGTTGTTCATCTGAAAAAAATAAGATTGGAATTAATATATTTTATAAAATAGGAAATAGAAAAATATTTTATATGACGAATTAGAATTATATAAATTTTTTTAATTTGAATTACTTATATATTCTAATTATTTTATGTATTTCTTTTCCAGATCACTTGCTGATTCAATCTCCTGCTTACTGTTCATCTTCAAGAAAGTTTATTAACTTTTGAATATGATATGTACTTATAAGTATAAATAATCGAATTAGTATATATTATGTATATATGTTTGAATAATAATTAATGTGTATAATAGTATGTATAAAAAAAATTTGAATAAATAATATTTATTAAAAGAACCCCCCTTTCATTTCAAAATTCCTAATGAGATCCTTTCTTAAGCCCCTTCCCCACCTCTAACTCCGCCGGCCGACATGTCAGCCGAGTCGCCCGTGTACTGGAGGGGAAGCGGCGGGCGGGGAGGGACCTCTCCGCCTGGACTCGGACGGCTCCGCTGGCTTTCGGCGGCTGGCCACTTGGAGGGGAGACTCGGCTATATAAGTCGTGTTTTGCGTTGGGTGGTTGGTTGGGGATGGTGGAAGGTCATATCAACACTTCTATCCCAAGACTTTCTGTATTATAATTAGTATTTTATATATATATTAGTATATATTATAATAAATAAGACTATAATATATATATATATATATACTATGTCTCTCTATCTTTTTGTATATTATAGTTATATATATTTATTTATATAACTATTATACACAAGAAAGATAGGAATAATAATAGACCTGGGAGATTCTTTTGGGTTGTACCATCTATGGTGAAATTAGATTAATAATAAAAATATATATATTTACATGGTGTTAAATATATATATATTCGTTCCCACGCCAAGTTTTAAAATTTGTAATGAATTGCTTGATTTTTTGACATGTTTTTTTGTACTTTATGTTAAAGGCTTCTGGGTGGATTTTAAAACTTTTTTGACAAACTGTTCAAGAGAACGGTTTTTCGAAATAGTTTGAAAGTTCAGCTAGAAGTCGTTTTCATAAAGTACAAAAAAATCAAGCAAATCAAAAATTTAAATTATACAAACTGTCCGATTTGGTGATGATTTGAATCTAGACGAAACTTGTTAAAAAAAGGATTTTTAAATTAATTCTCCGATTTCACCATGAATCGAGCATTCTAAAAGAATATTCCAATTGGTCAGACTTACCTCTGAAGCCTTATCAAAAAGTTGTTACTAAAAAAATTTTCTACACTCTTTTTCAAGATGCAAGGTAACCCTGACTAGGCGGGTTGAACCTTTTTGAATTATTATTATTAATATATATTATATTGGTCGATTTATTTAAGAAATATATTAACATATTCCATTTGAAATTCTTAATATGATTAATGTCAATAAATTCAATTCTAAATTACAGACTATTATTTTTTAAATAAATCAGAAAGGTAACTGATTTAATTTTATATAAACTATCATAAGTGATTAATTGTCATAACTAGAAAGATATTGATATTTTCAATATTTATGTATATTTACCTTCACTGTCTAATGCAGAGGTCCCCAACCTTTTTGAATCTAAGAGCACTAGAGCAGCTAGAACAGTGGTGCCCAACCCTTTTTTGTCCGCGGGCCGGATTCAACATGACATAGGATCTCGCGGGCCGGATTCTTTATAATTGTATATCTTAGCGGCACCATTAATTAAAAGAACGCAACATTTTCAATGAATTCATGAATATTTTTGTGCTGATTCATTTGTTTTTTCAAAATATTTTTAAATTTAATGAAAATATTACGTTTTTTAATTAATGGTGTGGCTAAAATATACAATCCTTTTTATTAGGATATTATTAAGATATCTAGTTGTTTTTTAATCAACTTGTAATTTGAATACATTTAAAAGATTGCTGATACCTGAATTAAACGAAATCATAAATTTGGGTTAAGATTAAAAAAAAGACAAAATCTGTACTCACGATCTGATGTTGCTTTTCAGAAACTAATTTTTGAATATTTGGTTCAAGTTGGGTAATGTTTATCCTTAATATGGAATGAAGGTGATCATCTGAAGAAATTTTTGATATTAATTATCAATATGATTTATAATTTTTTTAGATATTTTACAAAAAATACATATTTAGTGTCAACTCGCTCGCGGGCCGGATCAAGCCCGCGGGCCGTAGGTTGGGCACCGCTGAGCTAGAAGATCTGTCGGGCGGCGGGCACCATTTTTTTTTTCCCCTTTGGCCTTGGTGAACACCATTTGGCCATCATTTGTACTTAATATAGGAGTCACTCATAAAATTTATTCATTCAAAATGTTCAATTTATATAAATAATTTTAGTGAAATTATGAATTTTACTATTTCTTTAGTCATTTCATTTTCATTGAATAAGTGATATAATAGACATTTTTTTTGCAAGGCAAATTAATTTTTAGTTGGACATACAATTAAGGTAACAAAAAGTTAGCCAGCACGAAACAAAAAAAAAATAAATAATAACAATATATATTTTTTTATTTCAAGGAAATCTGACATTTATTAAAGTTTTTGAAAAATTGGACTCTGAAATGCTTGATTCATTTTTTAAATGACGGTGAAACAAAAATTATTTTCAAACAAATAAGCTTATATTTCTTTTATTAATTAGAAAAAAATTTGAAAAAATTCTTACATAACATTTTATTTGAAAAATTAAATTAATTTTCCGTGATGGGCACACGTAAAACGCCAGCGGGCATAGGGTTGGGGACCTCTGAGGTCTAATGTATTTATTAATTATTTTTGTGTTATATAATTTAAATAATAAAAAGTTCTAATAAACTGATTTTTCTCACTGAATTATATAATTATTCCAAATATGATAACAGTGAGTGGATTTATACATTAGTAAATTCTGTACTAAGTCACATAGACAATAATGTAATAATAATATTTCAAGTGTGTATAAATATAAATTTTGTTCCAATAAATTAATCAATTAATAATAATAATTTCAAACAATAAATGTATGTATGTAAAAGAATAATTTTTCTAAAATTTGTATATATGTAGGTACTCTATTTCTCTAATATCTAATTAAAATAAAAAAAAAAATCTTAACCTTTAGTTGTATTATTTTCCTATTTAAATCAAATTTCCATTCTTTGACAAACGTATAAATGTAGAATCTAATCAGTGAGTTTAATTAAAGACTATACTCCTAATTAATTTAATTTTTGACAAGGCTAATATGTGAAGCTTAAAGATTTTGGACTAATTATTGTTACTAATATTCTAACATTTCATATTCAAAAATCTCTATTTATCAATGAATTATTTATTAAACATAAAATTTAAATAAACTGCAACGGATCGTTGCTAAACTTTATCCAAATTCATTTGAAATATTAATATGTTTATTCCTTTATTATTAATCAGATATCACTTGCTATTTGCAGTCCATGTTGACTTAAATTCAAAAATAGCGATTGATTCTCTTTTAAAAGTCGAGGAATAACCATTCTACATTAGATTTTTGACGCTTCGATTATTATTGGTAAGATGAGAATCAATCGGATATTTTTGATTTTAAGTCAATTCCTCCATGTCTTCTGCAATGGTTACCAATATAAACCGAAACGTCAAAAATCCAATACGTATAGAATGGTTATTCCTCAAGTACTAGATGAGAATCAATCGCTATTTTTGATTTTAACTCGATTCCTTTATGTCTTCAGCAATGGTTACCAATAAAAACCGAAACGTCAAAAATCCAATATAGAATGGTTATTCCTCAAGTACCTACTACTTCGCATTGGATAAAGTAAAAAAATTCAGGCAATTGAAAATTTCTATTACTATTCAAAATACTTAGGTAATTGATATATTAAAAAACAAACCGAAGTATAAAAGTTGTGGTGGATGGAACATCATCTGAATCGTTCTCCACAAACTCTGGTGTTCCCCAAGGCTCTGTAATCTCCTCCACACTCTTCCTTATTTATATAAACGACCTTATTGATCAAACGGCAAACCCCACTCATTGTTACGCCGACGATAGCACTCTACACGGCAAACCCTCTCTCCCGAATAATCGAATCAATATTGCCTCCTCAATTACTCCCGACCTAGACAAACTGAATAAATGGGGCTCTCAAAATTTAGTTAACTTTAATTCAAATAAGACTCAATGTTGTCTAATTTCTAGGCGCGAAAATAGAGATTTCCCTGATATTCACTTCGATTCGAATACCCTGAAAATGTGTGACAGCCTATCCATGTTGGGCGTCTCTGTCGCATCTGACCTGTCTTGGAATGAACACATCTCCTCTGTGGCGAAATCTGCAGCAAGGAAGATTGGCTTCTTATTCAGGTCCAAGCGATTTTACGAAACCCCCACAACTTCTCACCATCTACAAGACCCAAATCCGCCCCTGTCTCGAATACGGCTCTCATCTGTGGAGAGGAGCCTCAAAATATTCTCTTGCTACCCTTGATGCAATTCAGAAGCGAGCCGTCAGGCTAATTGACGATTCTACCCTCACCGACTCCCTCGACTCGCTGGCTCATCGAAGAGATGTCTCCGCCCTTTCCCTTTTCTATAGATACTATCACGGCAGGTGCTCTGATGAGATAAAATCAATAATTCCCCCCAAAGCATGCTTTGCACGCAGCACACGTTTTGCCGACTCCCAACACTCTTTTGCGGTCAAATTGGAAAAGTGCCGGACCACTTCATTCGCGAATACATATATCCCCATGACTTCAAGGAACTGGAACTCTCTCCCAGCCTCTATCTTTCCCAGCACCTATGATCTTCAAACCTTCAAAACCAGGGTGCATAGACACCTACGTCTACACCCTCTCACTTAATCAACTTTCCCTTCTCTTCGGTAATGCAAGGGTCTTTCGAGATCCATAGGGGCTACATCTTTACTGGTGCACCCCTTCTTGAAATCGATTGCATTAAAAAAAAAAAAAATTCTAAACTAAGAAATCAAAAAATCAAAATTTTATCTCTCTATTTTTAAAAAAGTTTGATAAATTTCAAATCAATTTGTATCAGATTAAATCATTTGTAGATCGGTGGTTTACAACCTGTGGGACGCGACCCC
>JALMQS010000508.1:0-86005 GCA_024734495.1 Forficula auricularia | reverse complement strand
TATATATATATAGCTGACCTGGCCACGCGTTGCTGTGGCTAAAGTTTTTGTTATATTACATTATAGTAAACAATCTAAGAGGAACGATAAGAGAACACTGGGGTCACGGAGTCCACTATGCTTTTTCACACAGATAGTATTTGTAAAAAAATATGGTGATCTCCTCTTATTTGACTTTCTACTACTATAACCCTTTAGTACAATGAAATTATTTACGAACAAAGACGAAAATGTTGATGTTGGTATACAAATTCACTGGATTGAGATTTGAAGGGGAAGTACGTTGAACACAATTAATTAAAAATGTTCTTACACTTGGATATTAAGCAGAAATCAATACAAAATAAAAATTTATCAGATTTATTATTTCCATTTAATTTTATAACAAATAAGTATATTACAGTATAATACAGTAAATAACATGTGGATGCTGAACTCATGAATGAGGTAGGCAAGGCAGACAGTCCTAAACTTTTAAACATTAATATCTATTTTTTTGAATTATAAATACTTTCAATTTCAATTTAATTTAACACCAATCGGTGCACACTTGTTTTTTTTGGTTAACTTGTCTTTTAGCTAACACAAATAGATTCGACGGTTTCCCAACACGTGAACACGCAACATATAGTTGCCCATGAGAAAAACATGTATTTTCCAAATCTAAACCACAAATGGACATTGTTTGACCTTGAGATTTATTTATAGACATATGAAAGCTAAAACGAATTGGAAACTGTAGGCAACTCTCGCTTTTGCCACTCTATCGTATACAGCCAACAACGTGTGATACCAAAAATTGAATATTTAACAATAAAATCAATTAAGGATTTCAATTTTTGTTTAAACACACGTGCAGTTAAATCATGACGATGAATGGCTTGTTGTCCTGGCAATAGTAAAGTTTGTATCTCTTGCCAATTCGGATTACATGTGAATGTAATAAATAAATCCGGTCGGCCGTAATGACGTACGTAAGTCATCGCATCTTGTATGTATTCCTGCATGTTCCGTGGACTGCCGATGTAGCTTGGAGGTAAAATGAAAGCATTACCGATGTCATTGGGATTTAAATTTCCATCGATGTTTCCAGCAACAGCATCTCGTAAGTGAATATATTCTTCCGATCGTAGTTTTGCCTGGTTGAATCGAAGGAATCGCAAGCGTTCGCTTTCGACCTTAGCATACATATCAACAATGTATTGATGGAACAGCTCACGATATCGAAGGATATAATTGTCTTGATGTTGTCTAACCATTATTCGGTGTGCGTAGTAGTTCATTGAGCTAACTTTATTATTTCTGTAATCACCTAAAAAATAAAAAATAAAATGCAATACGAAATTAAAATCTATACATACAGTAAGAAAGTAAATAGATAATTGTCAAATTTACCGGTATTTGGATCATACTGTTTGATATTAAGGTGATATTCATCTTGTCCTTGCCAAAATATCAATGGATATTGTAGTGCGTCATATGAACGGTGTAGATCCGAAATCGTACTGACAGTGTTGTCTCGCCGTGTAATTTTTATAGATCTTTTGTCAACTGGATCACCAACCATGATAACAGCAACCTCATCAACAGTTGGAGCGTTGAATCTACCAGCATGTTCACCTAATGGTACTTTGTCGGCTTTTATGACGATTTGATAATTGTCATTTTGCAGTCGTGGCGAAACTCTTTTGATCAATTGAATTAGTTGATTGTGATCTTCTAAAAAATTTTCCAATAATATCACAATTGCTCTTTCCTCTGCTTGTTCAATAAAATTATACAGGCACCGAGTCGTCACGCGCTCTTCACAACCGCCCATAAAATAAATTTGAAGAAATTTCGGATTGTTATCAGGCATTGGCATCAGTGATCCGATTTTATGGTACACCTGGCCTTGAATTTTGAATGTAGTTTCAAAATTACGTCCATCGGATGCACGATCGCAAATTTTAGTTGCCCCAAATGACGTCATTTGGAAGCAAGAATTAAATTTGCGTATCTTACGCAAAAATAATTTGGAATCATCTGAATTGCCAGTAAGAAGGGATAATAAAGGCTCCGGCGGAGCGGGTAGAGGTGACAGCACAACTTTTCCTGATGCGCAGCACATGCCGGCTGCTTCATTCCGAAATTTCAATGCCTGACAATATTGACATACTTTATCCATTCCACCGATAGCAATTTTTGAATGCGCTGAGTAGTTAATATCTGGTGCATATTCAAAGGCAAGCCGAACGAATGATGCACGTGTTAATGAGCGGCTGATCCGTTGCCTTTGTCGATCTAGTACTCGTACTGTAGCTATGTTTCGTTCTCGTGCCGCTCTTGTTCTCGTAATATTCTGTTGCAGACGTTCGTCACGCTGTTCTTGAGATTCTTGTGCACGACTTTCTGCAGTCCTGATTCTTTGAGCTGCATTTCTTGTTTCGATTTGTTCTGGTAATTGCTGAGCTCTTTCAACACGTTTGCGTCGTGACCCTTTGCTGCTCGCGTTGTTGAGGTTAGATTTTTTCGGTGGCATTTGACTGAAAATAATAATTTAATCGTTTAAATATTAGAAAGAGGAACTGAAAAACATGTTATCATAGCACATTGAAATAATAAGTGCAAAATAATTTTCAATGGAGGTTAAATAAAAATAATATAAAAATTTTTGTACAATTATTGAAAAAGTGTGGGGAGCTTTGTGCCATTTTCTCATTGATATATTAATTAACTTTTATAAAACTATGTGATATTACTTACATGTATAAATTGAAATTATTGTTCCTAAATATTTTTTAATAGAGGTTAAATAAAAACAATAAAAAAAAATATTTGTACAACTATTGAAAAAGTGTAGGAAATTGTGTATCATTTTTGCATTGACATTTTAATTAAATTTTATAATTATGTGATAATACTTACATACATATATTCAAATTAAATTATAAAGTTTTGATCAATGAAGCACAAATAAGTAAAAAACAGGATTAATTTCACTGTATTATCTTCATTATAATATGAATGCAATTTACACTTCAGTCTAAGTAACACGTGGCCGGCTATGCTAACACCAAAAATTTAAAAAGTGGAAATAATTGAATTATACGGTATTTCGTTCACTACAAAATAAATTTAATTAATTTTATAGCGTCAACAACACGTGGTAATTATGCTGTTAAAATGTAGCTTATATGACACGTTCGTAGATTTACCATAGCAGCGCCATCTATTGATTACTTACTCAACCCAGTCGAAAGGTATCGACATCTGTTAGAATCATTTGGAGTTAACAGATAATTGTGACTGTCAAATAATAACAGACAAATAATTAGCAATAAATTAAAATTGCGACTATAATTTGAGATTTAAACTATCCTATCTCTCAAGTTGGATCGAACTGCACATGGTGTGCGAATTTTATTATAATCGGTTCAGTGGTTTAGGAGTCCATTGAGGACAAACATTGTGACACGAGATTTATATATATTAAGATTATTTGAGAAACGCAAATCTAAGATGTTGTTTTTGATATTACTAATACAATTTAGTTGCCTTAACCGTAATTTTTTAAAACTATTAATTAACACAGAAGCACATGATCTGGTTAGAGCAGTTGCTCTTTTATCGAAGTCATGCAACATGTCACTAGGATTATATATATATAATTAAGGTTTTGTCTGTACATTGCTCCAAATCACGCCAAATTTTGGTTGCACACGTTTCAAGCAAAGTTATGAACGAAAACACCCTCAACAAAATTCCTGTCTGTCTGTCTGTCTGTTTCCAGTGGTTTCCGCGAAAAGTTGCTCACGATTCACGTAAAAACGGCTGAAGGGATTATTATGAAATTTCATATTTGTATCAGATGTCTTCTAACTTACGTTTTTAGCTATATAACGTTTTGATATTTTGACCCCAAAATGGGGTTTGGGGGGGCGCACGAATGAAAATTATCAAATAACTCCTAAACTATTAACTCTACGGCAAATTTTATTATGAGCAAAGTTGTAGGGGATGTGATTTCTGACAACTTTTATTTAAAAAAAAATTCCCCCAAAAACCACCCAAAAAGGGGGGGAGGGTCAAAATGTGAAAATTCTTGCCCTTGGAGCAAACTCAACCAAATTTTGTATACATAATCTGTGGGTCACTAGAAGGCTAGAAATGCAAAAACTAACCACCCAAAATGGGGGGGGGGGTCAAAAAATGAAAATTCTTACTCCTTAGAGCTAACTTGATCAAATTTTGTATACATAATCTGTGGGTCCACTAGAAGGCTAGAAATGCAAAAACTGGGTGCGGAGGTGTGGTTGAGGTGATGGGGTGCGAGGGGAGGGGGAGAATGAGGGTGGGGTGAGGGAGCAAGACGGAGTAGGGTGGAGAGGGGTGGAGTCCGGGGGGCGTAGTGGGTGTGGGGGTCCAAGGGGCTAGGCGGTGGTGGAGGGCATGGTCTGGGGTCTGGGGTGGGGGTGCAGAATGGAGTAGGGTGTTCAGGCGAGGCCCCAGGGCGTAGTGCGGTGGGGCGGGGGCGGGGTGAAGGCCACGGATGGTGTCAGAGCAGGGTTGGGCGGGGGGGGGTGGAGGGCGTGGGTTGGGCCTCCGGGGGCGTGCCTTGCAACTAGTTTACTACATTTTTTGCGATTCATATTTTTTAAATTTCTTTTTATTAGCTGACATTGGCTCATAGCCCATTCCCTTTCATTTATACTATAAGTTATGATTCTCAATTTCTTGATATACTTAAAGGAGTAATAACTTTTAAGGAGTTAGGTCTTAGTTCTAGGTGAAACATTTTAATATAATATAAAACGTATTAAGATCCGAGGTAGGTTTCACAAAACAAATAAAACAAAATTGAGTTTTGAATTGATATATTTCTGGGGTCAGAGCCCATCATCATGAGTCCTGATGATGAACGGCTCACCCCCGAAATATATCGAATTCAAAACTCAATTTTGTTTTATTTCTTTTTTTAGAAACCTACCTCGCATCTTGCTCAAGTTTTATTATTATATTAAAGAGTAATGGCCAAGAGATGTGCCATAATGATTAGCTAATAATGGGCCGAAAGGGAATTTCACAAATTTCAAACCTACCATGGAGGTAACTTTAAAAGTGGTCCAGATAGATGCTTAAGCTGATGGACTTTCTAGATGATAAGAAGCAATGCTCGAAGATGTTGTGGAATCTATTAGCTGAGCCTAAAATCATGAATAGAAAGAATAAGATTTTTCTAAAATTTAAAATTTTACTTGGGATGGGCAAACAATGTCAACAAAATTGAACGCTTTTATACAACAATCCAAAGAAAAGAATTTCTTTTATAAAAAAACAGGAGTTAAGTGGAAATGGGTACTCATAGATCTATTATATAATTATTTATATTATTTAAACCTGTGGCGTAGCATTAAATTTTGGGCCTATAATACATCTCGATAAATGGTTTTCCAAAAAACAAAAAATCCATCATACCTCTATAGCTTATACTAAATTTAGTCAATGAAATATTGGAGTTCCATTATAAGAATAAAGAGATAGCGTTACTCTGGATCCCAAGTCACTCAGGTATTAGGAATTAATGAAAGAGTGGATAAGCTAGCCTATCTAGCTTCTACTACAAGTCCAATCACTTGAAATAGAATTGCCGATAAGAGACATAAAAGTCATATTAAAAACTGAAACAAATACAGAATGACAGACCTTCTGGAAGAATACAGCTCTAAATAAAGGCAAGCATCTATACAACATACAGCCTAATATACCAAAAACGACCATGGTTTAATGAGATCAAGTTGTTCTGAAAAAAACTGTTCAACTAATTAGGCTGAGAATAGGCCATGCTATCAATTCTTAATTAAGCAAGGCTAAATGAGCTATATTAAAACTTTCAAATGAATAAATTTTAAAGAATTTAAAAATTAAAAAAAGTACTCATCTCTACTCTAGAGAAAAGTACTTTAAAATATAATTTTACTAAAAACTTTATTTAACCTTTTTTGTGGTCCCCAAGGTACTTAATTAGGATATTAAATTTCATCAAAATTAGTTAAGTCATTTTCAAGATATTTAGAAAAAACTAAAAAAGTACTGAAATAAAGTACTAATGTTTGTGGGCCGATATGTACCAAAACTAATCAGCGCTTCATTTTGTTAAACTAATGGTAGGTTTTCAATTTCATTTCAATCGGTGCAACGGTGTGGAAAAATCGTGGGCCAAAAAAACGATAACATCCATCCATCCATACATCCATCCGCAAGCACTAAATGAATAAACTGCAACGGATCGTTGCTAAACTTTATCCAAATTCATTTGAAATATTAATATGTGTGTTCCTTTATTATTAATCAGATATCACTTGCAATTTGTAGTTCATATTGACATTAATTCAAAAATAATTCTCATTTAAGAGTCGAGGAATAACCATTCTACATTGGATTTTTGACGTTTTGGGTTATTATTGTAACCATTGCTGAAGACATGGAGGAATCGACTTAAATCAAAAATAGCCATCGATTCTCATCTAATACTTGAGGAATAACAATTCTACATTATGTTTTTGACGTTTCGATTATTATTGGTAACCATTGCTGTAGACATGGAGGAATCGACTTAAAAATCAAAAATAACGATCGATTCTTATCTAATACTAGAGGAATAACCTTTTAGTATTACATTTAGTCTTTTTGATGATTTTGAAGTACGATTGAACTTCCACATTTTCAATAGAGGTTTCCATTAATAGTCAACAACATCAAAATGGATTGCAATAAGGTATTCCTCTCGTATTAGATAAGAATCGATCGTTGTTTTTGATTTTAAGTCGATTCCTCCATGTCTTCAGCAATGGTTACCAATAATAATCGAAACGTCAAATACCTAATATAGAATTGTTATTCCTCAGGTATTAGATGAGAATCAATCGCTATTTTTGATTTTAAGTCGATTCCTCCATGTCTTCAGCAATGGTTACCAATAAAAACCGAAATCGTCAAAAATCCAATATAGAATGATGTATTCCTCAAGTACTAGATGAGAATCAATCGCTATTTTTGGTTGAAAGTTGATTTCTCATGTCTTCAAATGGTTACTAATAAAAAACCGAAACGTCAAAAATCCAATATAGAATGGATATTTCTCAAGTATTAGATGAGAATCAATCGCTATTTTTGATTTTAAGTCGATTCCTCAATGTCTTCAGCAATGGTTACTAATAAAAACCGAAACGTCAAAAATCCAAGCTATAGAATGATGTATTCCTCAAGTACTAGATGAGAATCAATCCCTATTTTTGGTTTAAAGTCGATTTCTCTATGTCTTCATGTCTTCAGCAATGGTTACTAATAAAAACCGAAACGTCAAAAATCCAATATAGAATGATTATTCCTCAAGTACTAGATGAGAATCAATCGCTATTTTTGGTTTAAAATCGATTTCTTTATGTCTACAGCAAAGGTAACGGATAAGAAAACAACGCAGTTGCTATGGTTACTCATAAAAATTCCTCCCAAATTTTTAGCATTTCACAGAGTTCTCTCTGTCAAGCCTATTCATTCTTACTTAAGCAAGGCTAAATGAGCTATATTAAAACTTTCAAATGAATAAATTTTAAAGAATTTAAAAAATTAAAAAAGTACTCTCTTACTCTAGAGAAAAGTACTTTAAAATATAATTTTACTAAAAACTTTATTTAACCTTTTTTGTGGTCCCCAAGGTACTTAATTAGGATATTAAATTTGATCAAAATTGGTTAAGTCATTTTCAAGATATTTAGAAAAAACTAAAAAAGTACTGAAATAAAGTACTAATGTTTGTGGGCCGATATGTACCAAAAACTAATCAGCGCTTCATTTTGTTAAACTTATGGTAGGTTTTCAATTTCATTTCAATCGGTGCAACGGTGTGGAAAAAATCGTGGGCCAAAAAAGCGATAACATCCATCCATCCATTCATACTTACATACATCCATCCATCCGCACGCACTAAATGAAAAAATCGCACTTTTTGGCCTCTCGACGAGACCCCATGTAATTTTTGGCAAAACCGTCACGTGCTAAAATTCAACCTAATTGAATACTACAATTTGTGACTTTAATTGAGTCCATGGGTTCCGTAGTCTTTACCTGAGGACCCTTTGAAGCCACGCTTGCCCCGAGAGCGATTACAATACTTTACCCATGCTTTGCATTGGATAAAGTAATAATATGTTTATTCCTTTATTATAAATCAGATATCACTTGCAATTTGCAGTTCATGTTGACTTTAATTCAAATATAATGATCGATTCTCATTTAATAGTCGAGGAATAACAATTTTACATTAGATTTTTGACGCTTCGATTATTATTGGTAACCATTGCTGTAGAAATGGAGGAATCGACTTAAAATCAATAATAGCCATCGTTAGCGATTGATTCTCATCTAATACTTGAGGAATAACCATTCTATATTGGATTTTTGACATTTCGGTTTTTATTGGTAACCAGTGCTGAAGACATAGAAAAATCGACTTTAAACCTAAAATAACAGTAGCGATTGATTCTCATCTAATACTTGAGGAAAACCATTCTATATTGGATTTTGACATTTCGGTTTTTATTGGTAACCATTGCTGAAGACATGGAGGAATCGACTTAAAATCAAAAATAGTCATCGATTCTCATCTAATACTAGAGGAATAACCTTATTGCATTCCAGTTTTTGATGTTTTGACTATTACTGGCAACCTTCTACTGAAAACGGGAAGAATCGACTTAAAAATCAAAAAGACTAAATTCTTTTATGGCAAACAACTCAAACTTTGAGAAAAAGAATTTATAGTTTTTGATTTTAAGTCGATTCTTCCACGTTTTCAGTAGAGGTTGCCATTAATAGTCAAAACATCAAAAATGGAATGCAATAAGGTTATTCCTCTAGTATTAGATAAGAATCGATCGTTATTTTTGATTTTAAGCCGTTTCCTCCATGTTTAAGTCGATTCCTCTATAAAGGTAACGGATAAGAAAAGAACGCAGTTGCTATGGTTACTCTATAAACTTCCTTCCAAATTTTTAGCATTTCACAGAGAAAAGCCTATCCACTCTTACTTAGTTAGGTTAAATGAGTCCTATATTAAACAGATAAAATGAATAGAATTTTAAAGAATTCAAAAATCTTACTTTAGAGTAAAGTACTTTAAAATATAATTTTATTAAAAACTTTATTTAACCTTTTTTGTGGTCCCCAGGGTACTTAATTAGGATATTAAATTTCATCAAAATTGGTTAAGTTATTTTCAAAGATATTTAGAAAAAAACTAAAAAAGTACAGAAATAAATAATGTTGTATAATACTAATGTTTGTGGGCCGATATGTACCAAAAACTAATCAGCGCTTCATTTTGTTAAACTAATGGTAGGTTTTCAATTTCAATTCAATTAGTGCAACGGTGTGGAAAAAATCGTGGACGAAAAAAGCGATAACATACATCCATCCATCCATCCGCACGCACTTCCAAAAAAAATGGCACTTTTTGGCCTCTCGACGAGATTCCAGGTAATTTTTGGCAAAACCGTCACGTGCTAAAATTCAATCTCATTGAATACTTCAATTTGTGACCTTTAATTGAGTCCATGGGTTCCGTAGTCTTTACCTGAGGACGCCTTTGAAGCCGCGCTTGCCGCGCGACCGATTACAATACTTTCTACCATGCTTCGCATTGATAAAGTAAAAATTGAAATTATTTAATGTATCAACTCAACACGTTCGTCTTGCCCAGTTGTTTACAAAGGGTGTGCGCCCTAGGGAAATTCCAGAAAGATATGTGTGAGTCCGAGATTATTATTATATTAAAATTATTTTTTAGTTATATGTTTGTTAGCAATTTCTATATAGTGTGCCTAATATTTTTTGAAGGACTTCATATGTGCCAGGACTTCAAAAAGTTTGAGAACCATCTTCCCTAGGGGTCGGGGACCAGCAGCTCTTTGCTGAAAAAAGTGCGGCTCCTAATTTTTAATGAAAAATCTGCTGTTCTATAGGGGCCCTATAGAACAGTCAGCGCCCCCCCCCCCTCAAAAAAAAAATCTATAATGCATATAATTTTTTAAGTAGCTAGATATGTACAGAAAACGCCGCAAGTAGTATAATGTTCCCGACACTATCACAGCCCCAGCGCAAACATTTTAATAAGTTGAATCTGAATCTACAAGGCTAAGGAAATAGCAGCTTTACAATTTTTAGAATTCATTACATTTCTGCAGAAGTTAAAAATGATTATGAAAGGCATAACCAAGGATTAATTTGTATTTTTTCAAAATCTAAAAAATTATAAGTTAAGTTTTCAAATCAAGAAAAATGTTTGCAAAATATTCGCTCTAATGATTAGTTTTGTTTTCGTTTCATTTCCAAACAGATTTCAGGAGTTTCTGATGATTAAATTTATATACCGGGTGAGTTTTTTATCTTAAGAGAGTCTTATAAATCAAAAACAGTGCATTATATGGAAAAAAGTTCAAATAAAACTTTATTTATATCAAGGGGGGAACTAAACTACGCTATTGTTTGACGACTTAGAACAAGCTTTCAAGTACAGAAAAAAACTGAACAACTTTCATAAGAACTATTTAAAATTCTTGAGTTTAAAAAAAGTTTATTTCGTGTGTCAATCCAGTAGATATGTATAAATATTGTATTATCATAATAATAATGGAGCATTTTTTTGAAGAAAGAATTGAAATGATCTTAATTTATCCTGTGAATGTAGAAGAAGTGTTATGGGTTATGGGTCTGCCATTAAAATGGATGCCGAGCGTTTTCCTAAGAGGAATACTCCCTCACAAGCTTCATTTTATCGTGTTGTTAATCTGTTTAGAAGAAAAAAACAGGAAATGTAAACGCTACGAAGAAACTGAATCAGGCCAAAATAAGGGAGTTGAAACTGGAATTCATCCAGAAGACTTGCGATACACTCTGGAATGTCACAGAACAGTGTCGCAAAATCATTCATTTAATTGTTAATTATTTAATCATTTTTATTTGATAATTAAGTTCAATTATTGTTAAAAATAATTATAAAGATTTTTTTGAGATCTAATTGATTCATGTATTTTGTTTATTTGATGTCGTATAAAAAAATAATTCTAATAAAAGTTGTTCACTTTTGCTTGTAGATTGAGTAGACGTAACGAAAAATATAGAGTTCCGTTTAAAAAACAGAAGTTGACCTTGAAATACCCTTGAAAGCTTGTTCTAAGCCGACAAACAATAGGGTAGTTTAGTTTCCCTCTTGATATAAATAAACTTTTATTTGAAACTTTTTTCCATATAATGCCCTGTTTTTGAGTTATAAGACTGTCTCAAGATAAAAAAACTCACCCGGTATAGGGTATGTGATGTGATATAAAATAATTTTTAAGAAAAAAATAAAAACCGACTTCAAAAAATTAAATGCAACAAATAAAATACACTAAAAGGTATAAAATAATTATTATCTTATTTAGTTACAACTAAACGACGAAATATTAACACGAAATTACTTTTTGAAGTCGGTGCCAAACAAACTATACCTATAAGCGAGCATACCCGCCAAACGTACTAAGTAAGATCCGTCGAGTGATTCATAAAAGGTATATGTTTGGTACCAACTTCAAAAAGTAATTTCATGTTAATATTTCGTCGTTTAGTTGTAACTAAATAAGATAATAATTATTTTATACCTTTTAGTAGATGTATTTTTTGAAGTCGGTTTTGTTTTTAGCCGACTTCAAAAGTTAGTGAGGTTCGGTATTCGATTGAATTTTTTAGCCTGGACTTCAAAAAAGGAGGAGGTTCTCTATTCGATTGAATTTTTTTTTTTTTTTTTTTTTTTTTTTGTGCCTATGTTACCTCATATCTCCGCCAATTGTCAACCGATTTTGAAAATTTTTTTTGCATTGGGTCCAGTCTAGCTTCCGATTGGTCCCATTTTTTTTTCGATTTTTTTTTCATAGGTATTAGACCTTTTTATTAGGTTTGTTTAGGTTTGTTTAGACCTAACCTCTTTGTTTATGAACCGATTTCGATGGTTCTTTTTTATCCGAAAGGGGTGTCTTAGGGATGGTGTCATATTAATTTGGTCAAGTTCTGATGATATAATCACTATTAATAACATCACTAAAAAGAGAAAAATAAAAATTTTTAAGAAAAAAATAAAAACCGACTTCAAAAAATTAAGTGCAACAAATATAAAAATACACTAAAAGGTATAAAATAATTATTATCTTATTTAGTTACAACTAAACGACGAAATATTAACACGAAATTACTTTTGAAGTTGGTGCCAAACATATACCTTTTATGAATCGCACTCGACGGATCTTACTTAGTACGTTTGGCGGGTACGCTCGCTTATAGGTATAGTTTGTTTGGCACCGACTTTAAAAAGTAATTTCGTGTTAATATTTCGTCGTTTAGTTGTAACTAAATAAGATAATAATTATTTTATACCTTTTAGTGTATTTTTATATTTGTTGCACTTAATTTTTTGAAGTCGGTTTTTATTTTTTCTTAAAAATTATTTTTATTTTTTCTTCTTTTTTAGTGATGTTATTAATAGTGATTATATCATCAGAACTTGACCAAATTAATATGACAACTCATCCCTAAGACACCCCTTTCGATAAAAAAAGAACCAGTTCAAACCACTAAAATTTCAAATGGGATGAATTAAATGAACACAAAAAATGGGATGTAAACAGAAGAATCCAAGAAATAAATTATTTTATAGAAAATACCTTTAATTTATTAAATTCTAATATATAATAATTATAGTAATGATCTATTAGTGTAATTTAAAATAAATAAAAACAATTAATTTCACAATCACATATGCTTTCACAAATTTTCATCCGTAAATAAGAAAATTCCAAATACCTCAGGGTTTTTATTTTTTATTTTTTTAGCCGACTTCAAAAAAGAAGGAGGTTCTCAATTCTAGGGATTTTTTTTCTTTTTGTGTGTCTATGTTACCTCATATCTCCGCCAATTGTTAACCGATTATGATGATTTTTTTGCATTGGGTTATTGGGTTCAGTCCCGTTTTTACTTTATCCAATGCAAAGCATGGGTAAAGTATTGTAATCGCTCTCGTGGCAAGCGTGGCTTCAAAGGGTCCTCAGGTAAAGACTACGGAACCCATGGACTCAATTAAAGTCACAAATTGTAGTATTCAATTAGGTTGAATTTTAGCACGTGACGGTTTTGCCAAAAATTACATGGGGTCTCGTCGAGAGGCCAAAAAAGTGCGATTTTTTCATTTAGTGCGTGCGGATGGATGTATGTATGTATGGATGGATGTATGTATGTATGTATGTATGTATGTATGTATGGATGGATGTATGTATGTTATCGTTTTTTTGGCCCACGATTTTTTCCACACCTTTGCGATGATTGAAATGAAATTGAAAACCTACCATTAGTTTAATAAAATGAAGCGCTGATTAGTTTTTGGTACATATCGGCCAACAAACATTAGTACTTTATTTCAGTACTTTTTTAGTTTTTTCTAAATATCTTGAAAATGACTAAACCAATTTTGATGAAATTTAATATCCTAATTAAGTACCTTGGGGACCACAAAAAAGGTTAAATAAAGTTTTTAGTAAAATTATATTTTAAAGTACTTTACTCTAGAGTAAGAGAGTACTTTATTTTTTAATTTTTTAAATTCTTTAAAATTTATTCATTTGAAAGTTTTAATATAGCTCATTTAGCCTTGCTTAAGTAAGAATGGATAGGCTTCTCTCTGTGAAATGCTAAAAATTTGGGAGGAATTTTTATGAGTAACCATAGCAACTGCGTTGTTTTCTTATCCGTTACCTTTGCTGAAGACATAGAGAATCGATTTTAAACCAAAAATAGCGATTGATTCTCATCTAGTACTTGAGGAATAATCATTCTATATTGGATTTTTGACGTTTCGGTTTTTATTAGTAACCATTGCTGAAGACATAGAGAAATCGACTTTAAACCAAAAATAGCGATTGATTCTCATCTAGTACTTGAGGAATAATCATTCTATATTGGATTTTTGACGTTTCGGTTTTTATTAGTAACCATTGCTGAAGACATAGAGAAATCGACTTTAAACCAAAAATAGCGATTGATTCTCATCTAGTACTTGAGGAATAATCATTCTATATTGGATATTTGACGTTTCGGTTATTATTGGTAACCATTGCTGAAGACATAGAGGAATCGACTTAAAATCAAAAATAGCGATTGATTCTCATCTAATACTTGAGGAATAACAATTCTACATTAGGTTTTTGACGTTTCGATTATTATTGGTAACCATTGCTGAAGACATGGAGGAATCGACTTAAAATCAAAAATAACGATCGATTCTTATCTAATACTAGAGGAATAACCTTATTGAATTCCATTTTTGATGTTTTGACTATTAATGGAAACCTCTACTGAAAATGTAGAAGAATCGACTTAAAATCAAAAAGACTAAATTCTTTTTTGGTAAACAACTCAAGCTTGATTTTAAGTCAATTCCTCTATGTCTTCAGCAATGGTTACCAATAATAACCGAAATGTCAAAAATCCAATGTGGAATGGTTATTCCTCGACTCTTAAATGATAATTATTTTTGAATTAATGTCAATATGAACTACAAATTGCAAGTGATATCTGATTAATAATAAAGGAACAAACATATTAATATTTCAAATGAATTTGGATAAAGTTTAGCAACGATCCGTTGCAGTTTATTTAGAAACGTGGATGAGGTCATTAAAGAAGACTTTGAGTATCCATCAGGTGACACTGGAACAAATTCGAATTTTCCATCGCAATTGTAGAAACCTTCGTGTATTGGATTTGCGTGGGTGTCAATGGCTGACGGACGCGCACTTGACTCCGTTTCTCTGGGAGAACCGGGAAACCCTGGAATCCCTGAAACTGGATGGCTGTTTTAAGCTTAGCGACCCATTCTTGGTCCATTTGAATATGTGCAAGAACCTTTCATATCTGGCATACAACCATATTCGTTTTGAAAGTGAAGGCGGCTTCTCTGATAAGGGCCAGGAAGTAGAGGTTTTTCATTTAATGAACACATACCATAGTCACCTTCCTTACTTGTCAGATAGGGCTAGAGCGTTGGCCCAAGCCAGACGTAATTTCAGATGGGATGAACTAAATGAACACCTACAATGGGATGTAAAAAGAAGAATCGAAGTGAAAAGAAGAAACCGAATAAATTTAAGAGAATGAAATTGATATTCAAATAAATTATTTTATAGAAAAATAACTTTAATTAATTAAATTCTAATATATAATAATTATTGTAATGATCTATTAGTGTAATTTAAAATAAAATAAAACAATTAATTTCACAATCACATATGCTTTCACAAATTTTCATCCGTAAATAAGAAAATTCCAAATGCCTCAGGATTTTTATTTTATTTTTTTAACCGACTTCAAAAAAGAAGGAGGTTCTCAATTCGACTGATTTTTTTTCTTTTAGTGTGTCTATGTTACCCCATATTTCAGCCAATTGTTAACCGATTACGATGATTTTTTGCACTGGGTTATTGGGTTCAGTCTAGTTTTCGATTGGTCCCGTTTTTTCATTGTTTTCGAGTTATAAGCGAAAAAACGCCAAAAAATGGAAATTTTCACCTTTTTTTAACCGACTTAAAAAAGGAGGAGGTTCTCAATTCGACTGAATTTTTTTTCTGTCTATTTTACCTGAAATCTTCGCCAATTGTGAATCGATTTTGATGATATTTTTGAATTGGGTTCAGTCTAGTTTCAGATTGGTTCCGTTTTTTTTCATTGGTATTGGACCTTTTTTGATATGTTTGTTCAGGGATAACTTCTTTTAACCGATTTTAATGATTCTTGTTTTATTGAAAAGAGGGTAGCTTAGGGGCGGTACCAATTCTTATGACCAAATAATCGAAATTATAATAAATAAAATCTTTAATAAAAAAAATATTTAAACATTCATTTAAAACCCGCAAACGTTCGAGAAAATTTCTATATTTATGAAATGAATTTTATTATCATTTTCTGATTCATTCGCCCGACGCTTTCTCTTACGAGATGCATGCAAGGTATTATATTAAGTCACTATTAATAACATCACTAAAAAGAGAAAAAGAAAAATAATTTTTATAAAAAAAAATATAACCGACTTCTTAAAAATTAAATGCAACAAATAAAATAATAATAACTTAAAAATTGAATTTGGCGCAAAAAAGACAGACTATTTAAAATAATAAAAAATAAGGCACGGAATTATATTGTACAAACTGCTAAAAAAAAATTTCCCGTAATTAATTGAAATGTGTGATTAAAGTTTATTTGTCTAGGCAGCCCTAAGAAAGTTAGGAATAAAATGGCGTTAAATTCATTGTCGTCAATATATGGTTATCTAGTCACTGATAACAAGCGCCTCTACTGTTGTTGAATTTCTCCAGAAGAGAAGAGGGCGCCTCTAGTGAGTTTTTGAGTTTTGAGCATAAATAAAAACAACTTGGAATTCAGTACCTACCATTAAAATTCGAGAACTAGACAAAAATTTTACCAGAAATCCTTAATTAATATATTACAAGTAAATTTTCCACCCCCAAGAGCAACTCGTCTTTGAAACAACACGGGACCTGAAGCATATTATTGTAAGTACTTATGAATATTATATCACTAGTAAAGAGAAAATAATGAGGTTATCCTCTGCTTGAAGCAAATAAACATATATGATTATTATACATGTGTTTTTTTTTGTTTTTTTTAATGCAATCGAATGCAAGAAGGGGTGCACCAGTAAAGATGTAGCCCCTATGGATCTCGAAAGACCCTTGCATTACCGAAGAGAAGGAAAGTTGATTAAGTGAGAGGGTGTAGACGTAGGTGTCTATGCACCCTGGTTTTGAAGGTTTGAAGATCATAGGTGCTGGGAAAGATAGAGGCTGGGAGAGAGTTCCAGTTCCTTGAAGTCATGGGGATATATGAATTCGCGAATGAAGTGGTCCGGCACTTTTCTAATTTGACCGCGAAAGAGTGTTGGGAGTCGGCAAAACGTGTGCTGCGTGCAAAGCATGCTTTGGGGGGAGTATTGATTTTATCTCATCAGAGCACCTGCCGTGATAGTATCTATAGAAAAGGGAAAGGGCGGAGACATCTCTTCGATGAGCCAGCGAGTCGAGGGAGTCGGTGAGGGTAGAATCGTCAATTAGCCTGACGGCTCGTTTCTGAATTGCATCAAGGGTAGCAAGAGAATATTTTGAGGCTCCTCTCCACAGATGAGAGCCGTATTCGAGACTGAGGGGCGGATTTGGGCCTTGTAGATGGTGAGAAGTTGTGGGGTTTGTAAAATCGCTTGGACCTGAATAAGAAGCCAATCTTCCTTGCTGCAGATTTCGCCACAGAGGAGATGTGTTCATTCCAAGACAGGTCAGATGCGACAGAGACGCCCAACATGGATAGGCTGTCACACATTTTCACGGTATGTGTGTTTTAATAGGTATTATTTTGACCAAATATTTTTCTTTTTAAGTCTCGCATAAAACATTTTTCATGTTTTAAGAAGCCTCATCAAATTTTAGCTAGATAAAAAGGTCGCTCAAGAATTTTGAAAATCTCAAAAATGAAAATGCAATCATTTTTCATCTTTTTCAAAAAAAAATTATTTTCTATAACTAAAATTGTTTCTATATATATAATAAAATAATAATAATAATAACCATCTGAAAATTTCAGCTCATAATACATGAATTTTTTAAAGTAGCCTATTTGTCTGCTATAAGTAAGTATGAAAATGTTCAATATCCACGTGATACACAGTCCCCATGAAAAATAATATTAATAATTTTAAAAAAGACTGATGATGAAGGCCAAGCCTTCGAAACTATAGTCACAAACATTTCAATAATATATATTTGATGTATATTTGTGTATGTTCATTTGCATTAAGCAGAGTCACCATATTTTACAAAAAAAACTGAACAACTTTCACAAGAACTATTTTTTTATACGACATCAATTAAACAAAATACATTAATCAATTAGCTATCAAAAAAATTCTTAATAATTATTTTTAACAATTATTTAACTTAATTATCAAATAATAACGATTAAATAAATAATCATTAAATCGAAAAGTCACAACAATGAAAATAAGTGTTTATAATGATATTAAAACGTTTTTATTCTCAGATTTAAGAGATTATTTTCTACTTAATAGAACTACTTAAAATTCTCGAGTTTAAAAAAGTTTATTTCTCGTGTCAATCTAGTAGATAGTTATATTGTATTACTATAATAAAAATTGAGTATTTTTTTTGAAGACAGAATTGAAATGGCCTTAATTTATGGGGAATGTGAAAGAAGTGTTATGGGACTGCCATTGAAATGGATGCCGAGCGTATTCCTGATAGGAATATACCCTCACAAGCTTCATTTTATTGTGTTGTAAAATCTGTTAAAATAAATAACGTAATTGGAACTGAAATTCATCCAGAAGACTTGCGATATACTCTGGAATGTCACAGAACATAGTCGGAAAATTATTAAAATATTAATTATTATTAAATTATTTATTTAATAATTAAATATTTGATCATTATTATTTAATAATTAAGTTGAATAATTAGACAAATTGATTTTTAAACTGAAAGTTTTAATTATTTTTGTTAAAGCAATTTGAACCGTGAAAGTTTTTTTTTTTTGGCTTTTCGGCCTTTCTAGCCATAAGCCAATTTACGATACTATATATTTTTTAAATTTTGTCTCTAACTCGGGGGTCAGATTTTAGCCGAATGCCTCGAGTCGGATTCGAACCCGGGTCCACTTGGTTAGCAGGATGATACGCTACCGCCTAGCCAATCCGACCCCCCCCCCTAATATATATGTACATATAATATAAATAATTTCTTATGTTAATTCTACATTCAGAAAATTATTTCATTCTTTTTTTTTGATTTTATTGAAAATGAAAAATAAATAGAGCATCCGACGGGTTTCGAACTCTCTCCTTTACGCGAAGAGCGGCTTAACCAACTAGCCCACGGACTCTCCAGCGGAATAAGCTCTTGGAAATAATTGTTAAGAATAATTATTATTTGGATTTGTTTGAAATCTAATTGATTTAATATTTTGTTTATTTGATGTCGTATAAAAAAAATAATTCCAATGGAAGTTGTTCAGTTTTTTTTTTGTAAATTTAGGCAATGTAAAAAAAAATATAGGTTTTCTTTATAATTTTTCCATATAATGTATAGTTTTTGAGTTATAAGACTGTCTCAAAATAAAAAACTCATCCGGTATTTTATGTAAATGATCGATTATCCGAACATCTCCACTCCCAAATTGTTTCCGATGATCGATGATCTACTGTAGTTTTTCAAATCTTGTGGTTCGCTACCCTTCTAAAAATTACTATTAATATTGTTTCAGGTTAATTTTTTTATGGCCATGAACGAGATGAATCTGTTGCTGGATCTGTTTCCGGAGATCATCCACAACCACATCTTCCCCGAACTGACAGCGCATGAATTATTAAATCTCCTACAAATAAATAATGAACATTTACAAAATATAGTCCTAAAGTATATAAGAAAGATGAAAACAATCAAATTTTTTAGAAACGTGGATGAGGTCATTAAAGTAGACTTGAGTATCCATCAGGTGACACTGGAACAAATTCGAATTTTCCATCACAATTGTAGAAAACTTCGTGAATTGGATTTGCGTGGGTGTCATTGGCTGACGGACGCGCACCTGGTTCCGTTTCTCTGCGTGAACCATGAAACCCTGGAAACCGTGCAACTGGATGGCTGCTTTATGCTTAGCCGCCCTGGCTTGATCCATTTAGATATGTGCAAGAAACTTTCTTATCTGGCATACAACCATATTCGTTTTGAAAGTGAAGGCGGCTTCTTTGATGTGCGCCAGGAAGTAGAGTTTTTTCTTTTAATGATCACATACCATAGTCCGCTTCCTTACTTGGTAGGTAGGTCTAGAGCATACGTTCAAACCACTAAAATTTCAAATGGGATGAATTAAATGAACACAAAAAATGGGATGTAAACAGAAGAATCCAAGAAATAAATTATTTTATAGAAAATACCTTTAATTTATTAAATTCTAATATATAATAATTATAGTAATGATCTATTAGTGTGCCCGCTGCCGAAACGTCCCTTGGAGAGAACCCGCAAGACAAAGAAACTAGGAAATACGAATTGAAAGGTCTGCAGGAGGACTCCACTAAATTCTTGTACCAGCTCCGGCTCGCTAATAAATTGAGAGTGGTTGAGGAATCCTCGGGTCAACAAATCTATGAAGACATAAAGATAGCTCTACATGAAGCAGCATTTGAAGCCTTAGGAAAAGAAGTTAGACCTAAAAGAAATATTGACACGCCCCCGTGGTGGTCAAAAAAAATTGAAGCTTCTATAAAGAAGAAGAAAGATGCCTATATAAGGTGGCTGACCACTAAAGATTCAGAGGATAGAGAAAGATATGTCTACTTTCGGAAGAGAGCTGGAGAAGAAGTACGCGGAGCAAAAAATCTAGAATGGGAGAATAGGTGCGCTGAAATCAACCAGTGTATAGGCAACTCAAGATCCAATAAAGCCTGGAAATGCTTGAGGAGCCTAAGAACCCAAAACGAAGATAAGAGCAGCCTAAATCTCATAGATATCTCGTCTTGGAAAGATCACTTCCAAAACCTTCTAACAGAGACAAGGACAAAATTCAAGTCCGCTGAAGATGAGAAAGTGGAGGAGAGAGTCGATGACGATACGACGACCGATGGAATCCCAAGAGACATAACAGTCGAGGAAGTAAAAAAGGCCCTTCAGGGAATGAAAAATGGTAAAGCCCCTGGTCTAGGAGAAATTCCAATCGAGCTTATTAAATATGGACCCATAAAACTTGTTGAGCTCGTAACAGTTATGTTTAACAAGTACGTCCATGGAGAAAATGTTCCTGAAGAATGGAGAAAGGCCTTAATAACACCAATATTTAAAAAGGGGAACAGAAAATTATGTACAAACTACCGAGGGATTAGTGTCGTATCATCTATGGCGAGACTCTACGGACGAGTTATGAAACAAAGGATAGAAGAGGATATCAGAGAATCAGAAGACCAGAATGGATTTAGGGCGGGAAGGTCCTGTATTGATGGTATTTTTACCTTAAAGATCTTGCTGGAAAAGAGATTGGGGCGCGACCGTCCAGTCCATCTGATATTCGTGGACCTCCAAAAGGCTTATGATACCGTTCCATTAGGCGAGCTATGGAACAGCATGAAATTAGGAGGTATCAACCCTATGTATATCAATGCTACAAGAAGGTTCTACGAAGGCTGCTCCAGTTCTGTCAAAATAGGTAAAGAATTATCCGCGTATTTTCCGGTAACAAAAGGTCTCCGACAAGGATGCGCCCTTGCTCCGACACTCTTTAAATTATATCTTGAAGCTTCCCTGGTATCCTGGAGAAGAAAGTGTTCCGGTATGGGCATACAAATAGAAAATCGCACACTATATACCTTACTCTTTGCTGACGACCAGGTCCTGATTGCGGGAGACGAAGATGACGCTTTCTATATGCTCCGAAAGCTAAAGGAAGAATATGAAAAATGGGGCCTTGAAATTAATTTCCAAAAAACAGAGTATCTGGCACTTGGTGAGGCGGGAAAAGACCTTGTCCTGGATAACAACTGTATAAGAAATACCAACCAGTTTAAATATTTGGGGGTAACACTAGGAAAGGCGGGAAAAAGTGTCCCTTGGCCAACTCTTGTTTTTTTCGACGCTATTAGGTTTTCGAGGGGTAGGGGTCTTTTCATCCTTCATCTTCTACTCTCGCGGTTACGGCAGCTTTTAGGGCTGATAGGGCATGGCGCCCCTTCCCCACCGGAGCCACCACCACCCATGAAAATGGAGAAAAATGAGAGCCTCGGAAAAGGGCCGCTGCCTGGGGATCGTCAGCGCGTGTCTGGAGCTGACGCTGGACATGACAGTGAGCGAATCGTCGGTGATGGGGAGTTAAGGAATCGGACTCCTATCAATCAAGAAGCTACGACTTGATTAGTCCACCGGGTGGATCAGCAAGCAAGACAAGCCGATCTAACGTCTACCAACTCGTCTTACTCGCATTCTGATAATCAGAATGCTGTTGGAGGAGCGAAACGTTCACAACATAGGAAATGGTCAAAAGAAATTAACAGTAATGTCATGAGAGCCTTCTCCTATGTGAACGAAGGTAGAGAAGATCCATTACCCGGATAGAGACAGAAACTCCACAGAGAATTCACAAGATGCAACCCGGAATTAATACTGTCTGAACAAAACCTAGCAGACAGAAAAAAACATAATAATTAAAAAGGGATACTTATCTCCCAACAAATTGAGGCAAATTCGTAATGAAGCGGCAGATGTGTTGGGTGAGAGCTCCGAGAGCGCCCTAAATAGTAATTCTGAAATCTCTGTTGCCCAGAGAGGATGCTCACCAACTGAGCGAAGAACCTTTGGCACCAATTGTAGAAAATGACCTCAATTCTGTGAACTCGTTTTTGAGCGCAGTGGAATTTTACAAAACCTGGGACCCTTTAAGTCGCCCTAGCTGATCTCTTGCTGAGGTCAAGCCAAGACTGGATAACTGTGGCCGACATGCTAAGAAACATCATGCGCATTAAAGAAGAAGAAATAAAAAATATAAGCTAAATTCAAGACACCGCCCTCCGCGAGGTAATGCTTATCGGCGGTTTCCGGGAGGGGGGGGGGAGAAGGTTGAAAGTGTGGGGTTTTATTTGGTAGTCCCTCCTAGAGGGGGTTAGTTCCTCTCGCCAAGAGCGTGCGTAAAAGCATTTCCCCACGATAAAAAAAAGTGCCCTAAACCCTAGGGGAAAATAGCTCGCTGTTTCAATTTCAATATATTCTAATTTGAAATTTACTGGCGGGTCCCCTCTCCTTGAATAAGCGAGCGGACCTAGGACCAGAAGAGAGATCTAGAGGACTCATGCCTCAGCCCTCAAGTAGGCAACACTTGAGTAATATATATTGGATTGGCAACTAAGTAATTGCGGATTTTTTTTTAGAAAATCAAAGACAATTTTTTCATGGAACTAAATAACTTTATTCTGTAATGTATTGCCCATTTTGATCAATGACCTTTTGCCATCTTTCAGGCAGCATCATAATCCCACGTTCATAAAACTTCTGGTTTTTATTAGCAAAAAACTGAATCAGGTACGATTTGACATCATCATCATTATTGAAATTTTTACCATTCAAGGAGTTTTGTAAAGATCGAAATAAAAAGTAATCAGATGGTGCAAGGTCAGGACTATATGGTGGATGTGGCAAAACATCCCAACCAAGCTCCAATAATTTTTGCCGAGTGACCAAAGATGTGTGTGGCCTTGCATTGTCATGATGGAATACAACACCTTTTCGATTTGTCAATTCGGCCCGCTTTTCTTCAACTGCATTGTTTAATTTCTTTAGTTGTTCAATGTAGACAACAGAATTGATCGTTCGGTTGGGTGGTAAGAGTTCAAAGTAGACAATTCCTTTGTAATCCCACCAAACTGATAACAAAACCTTCTTTTGATGAATACCAGCTTTTGATGTTGTTTGAGCTGGTTCACCTGGCCTGCTCCACGATCTTTTCCGCTTGATATTGTTGTAAACAACCCATTTTTCATCGCCAGTTATCAGTCGTTTTAAAAATGGATCATTTTCATTACGTTTCTTTAGCAAATCGCAGATGTTAATGCGTTGCGTTAAATGCGTTTCTTTCAGTTCGTGAGGAACCCATGTATCGAGTTTTTGAACATAGCCAAGTTGTTTTAAGTGATTTTCAATGCATGTATGTGATTCATGAAGCTTCTCTGCAATCTCACGTGTTGTACTGTGACGATCCGAATCGATTATTGCTTTGATTAGGTCGTCATCAACTTCAACTGGACGACCAGAGCGTTTTTCATCTTTGAGTGAAAAATCACCAGAACGAAATTTGGCAAACCAATTTTGACACTGCCGTTCTTTAAAGGCTTCGTCGCCATAAACAGCACATAACTTTTTGTGAGCTTGCGATGCGTTTTTCCCTTTGCGGAAATAAAAAAGCAAAATATGACGAAAATGTTCCTTTTGATTTTCCATTTTTCAACGAACGCCAAACGAAAACTACGCAACCGATCAAAAAACTTTTTTTACTGATTGACAGCTGAATTGCCAACTATCAAATAACAATATGTGTTTTACATTTGGACTACGCCAGCAAACCTAAAAATTCAACTGAAGCCATCTATGAGTGAAATACGCAATTACTTAGTTGCCAACCTTATATATTATGATTGAGGATAGAATATTTTATTTAGATTGGATTCCATGTTTTGTTGGATATACCACCTAAAGGGACTCTCTTGAAAGACGGCACCCCATGTGAACCGGTACACATTCGCAGGAGCGAAGAGGACCCAATACTCTGGCTACCAGATAACTTCTTGTCATTATTTCTTTTTATTTTACTTATTTGTCTTCCATTCTTTTTTAGTTTTTTCTAATTAGATTTCTCTTGATAATCTCTCTAATTGTTTAATAGAAACCAGTAGAGTTGTTTTTTGATTTTTTACTTAACATTGGAAGATATCTAAAGAACCATCAATAAATCTGTAGCTATCTTTTAACCAATATTCCTTTTATAAGCAATTTGGCCACTTGATTAATTTATATAAGTTTAATATATATAAATATATAACATAGAGTCTATTTCGGAGTTTGGTTGGAGAAAAAAGGGAACTTGCATCCGGAATTCGTAATAGCGAAGCAGATAGGACAACTCTAGAGTTGCTTCCTCATTCAATAAAAAAATCTTTCAGCAGATTTTCAAAAAGAGATGTAACTTCTCTCTCCTCACCATATATTAGAAACCGAACCCCGATTTAAGACGCTTCAACATATCTGACGAGAGAGCAATTTATTGAAGAGGTAGGGTTGTGTCTCAACGATTGTGTCTTCAAACATGAGAATAATATTTACCAACAGATAAAAGAAGTTCCAATTGGAGGCTGTCTCAGTACAGCTAAGATAATCCGAGGAATCAAACGAGGCTATACACACATTCAACTGACCGAAATCGAAGAAAACTTCACTAAAAATAATTCCAAAAATTTTTATCGAATTTTTAAGCAGAATGTCAGCAAATTTATTCCACCAAGTCTTCACTTCAGAGACTCAAATGGCAAGCTAGCCTCCAATGATAAGGATAACTGCTACCTCCTAGCTGAGTACTTTAAGAATTTACTCAATTGTGACCCACCCAGCGAAGCCTTTGACTATCAAGGAACTACACCAAACCCGGATTCAGAACCCCCTACTGTTGAAGAAATTCATAACATCATTCAACTTCTCAAAAACAACAAGGCAGCAGGCGAAGATTTCATTTTGACAGAACTTTGGAAATGTGCAGGTAGTAAGGCAGAGAGGAAACTAACTGACATCATTCACAACATCTGGAAAACAGAAAAATTACCACCAGACTGGAAGTCGGCCTTGATCCACCCACTTCACAAGAAGGGAGATCTTAATGATGTGAACAACTATCGAGGGATCTCTCTGGTCCCTGTAACGTACAAGATCTTTTCGAAGGCCTTACTAACGAGGGCAGAGAACCAACTGGACACCCAACTCGGTGAATACCAGGAGGTTTTAGGAAGAGCCGATATTGTGCTGAACAAATCTTAAATTTTAAGACAGTACTAGCATACGTCAAACTCAGAAACCGAAATGTGGTTGTCACCTTTGTAGATTTTAGGAAGGCCTATGATTCTGTGGGAAGACAAACCCTTGATAGAATTCTTGAGGAACTAGGACTCGATAACAAAACCCGCAGTCTGATTCGAGAAACATTGACTGACACACACTCCAAAGCCAAATTCAGAAGCGAAATCTCCAAAAGTTTCGAAATTAAAACAGGGGTCAGACAAGGAGATGGGCTTTCCCCACTCCTCTTTAATTGTGTCCTTGAAAAAGCTGTAAGAGAATGGCGAAAAGAACTGGTCAACTTGGGTGCCCAGAGTGGGATCTACCTAGGTCATAAGAAGGATGGTCTGTTAGTGGATTGTTTGGCTTTTGCGGATGATATGGCGCTGATTGATGACTCTCTGGAATCGGCAACAATCCAGGTCAACTGTTTCATGAGACATGCAGCTAAAGCAGGACTCCAAGTGTCACTGGAGAAAACAGAGTTCTTTACCAACACCAAAGAGGCTAGCGGAGAGATGTCACTAGAACAAGGTAGGATCAAGAAAACAGAGAAATTTAAATAACTTGGGGAGTGGATTGAGCCTAGATTGTCAGAAAAGGCAGCGTTCTTCACTAGATTTAATAAGCTGGAAATGGCCTATAGATTGATGAAGAACATCTATAATAAGAGATGTCTATCTCGCAATCTTAAGCTGAAACACTATACTACAGTCATCCGCCCAGAGGGCCTGTATGCCATAGAGTGTCTGACAATGAACAAAAGAGGGTTGACTGAGAAGTTGGAAGTCAGAGAGATAAGAATTCTCAGGAAAATCCTAGGACCATCACTAAAAGATGGTGAATATCGGAGACGACACAACTCGGAGCTCTACGAAGAAATAGAAAAACTATCTGACTGTGCAAGAAAAAGAAGGGTATCTTTTATGGTCATGTAGCAAGATTGCCCCCAAACAGACTGACCAACCGCTTGTTCACCTTCTGGCGGAACAAGAAAGTCCGTACTACTTGGCTAACAGAAACTGAGAAGGACATCAAAGAGCTGGGACTAATTGACTTACAAGACAGACAAACAATAAGACTTACTCTCAAAAAAGTCAAGAGTTTTCAGGAGAAACCGCTTATAAAAAAGGCACCCCTTGGTCGGAACAAAGAAAAGAAAGGCACCGGGAAGTGATGCGTACATACTGGACTAAAGCAAAATCCCAACAGTTGAACAAACGTGGTCCTCAGTAGGCCCATCCGAAAGAAGAAGAAGAAAAGGAAATTGAATAAAAATGTAAATAAACATTTTTATCGAGACAACCACCTGTGAATAATTATTTCAATTAACAAAAAACCCATCAAAAACAACTTAGCCGAAGATAAGACCGTGACAGTTCGAATGTCCAACACAAAACCCTCCTAACCAGTGAATTTCATCCAAATCGTTAGAGCCGTTTTCGAGAACCCGACAGGATATGTATATAAACATTGCTCGTTTTATATAATAAGATAAGATAAGATAAGATATAGCGCCTATATAGATTTCGAGAATCTATATAGGTACTACTATATAGTTACGAAATAGTTTGAAACATTGTACTACTAGGGTTGTGACTAAAAAATCCTTCAATTTAAAAATAAATCAATATAATAAAAATTGTATATTGTTAATAAGAAAAGATAGAGGACTTTAAATTCCCATTTCTCTAGGGTCTTTAGGTAATTATAAGATTAATGTTAATAATGTAAATTATTGTCCATAACAAATTAAACTCTCAATTTTAGTTAAAACTCGAATTTTATTTACCTCAAAGAAGCAACCCAATTAAATATACATGTAATATTTTTGCTTGTATACGTTGGCATCGGCGCATCCCCCTCTAGTATTTGTATTCTAAATGAGTGTAACAATGAGCTAACTATATACTAAATCAACTAATTTGAGATATGTGTCATCTTTGTTTTTTGTAAATATTTATTAGAAAGAGAGTTTATTAAATAATACTCTGCACATCTCAATGCTAATTAGTCCTAAAAATAGCTATGTACCAAGTTGATGATGAATCCCACGGCGGTCGAGGGCTGCGTCTCTGAAAGAGAATCTCTACGACACGTTAAATGCAACAGCTAATAGGAAAATTATTCGAGGAAAAAATCTAAAAACGACCCCTAATAAGTCTTACTTTGTGAAGCGAAGACCCATCAAGCATCCCTCTTGGTTAAAATAGCTGAAAAAGAAGACACCCTAACAGCTAATTTATTATTTACTTATTTATTAAACTAAGCTAGCTAAATTATTTATTTTTTAATCCGAAAAATAAGTATTTAATTTTTTGTTAATAAATTTTGATTGAAATGGATACCCAAGAATAAATTGGCGCCAATGCATGTATCCTACCTGGTGGCGAGGGATGGATGCTCAGCTGAAGGCGGAGTAGTTTTTCGAAGGATAGCGGTAGGGACGACACGCTGTTGGTAGTTCTCGTGGCTCTGCATGATCCCTATAAAGAAATTTGAAAAAAATTAAATTTAAATTATTCTAAAAAATTCCTTAAATATTAAACAATAAATATTAAGGTTTGAAATTATGTTTAAATAACACATATTTAATCATTAATTGAACACAAACAACAAACAGTACAATATAACTACGACGTTTCGATTGAGATCGTTCTCAAATAAAATCGCAAAATAAGTCGATCGAAACGACGTAGTTAGGTATATTGTATTATTTGTTGTTTATGTTCATTTAATAATTAAATGTGTGTGATTTAAACAAAATCTTTAATAAATTTAATCAAAAAAATATAAGTTTAAACAAAAAATACCAATGATATTATCAGTGAAATGATATTATCATGAAGCGCGTTAAAGGGGATGAAAATTTAATAATTATGGGGGATTGGAATGCAAGAGTAGGAAAAGGCAAAGAAGGAAAAGTGGTGGGCGAATACGGTCTAGGAAATAGGAATGAAAGGGGCGAAAGATTAATTGAATTTTGCAGTAAGCACAGTCTAGTAGTAGCAAACACACTCTTCCAACACCATCCAAGAAGGATCTACACGTGGAAAATGCCAAAAGACAAGGCGAGATCTCAAATAGATTACATATTAGTCAAACAAAGATTCAGAAATCAAGTAAAGGACTGTAAAAGCTATCCTGGGGCTGATATATCTAGTGATCACAATCTAATTGCGATGAAATGCCAATTAAAATTTAAAAAACTAATAAAAAAGGGGGGTCGCGAAAAAACTGGGATATATCTAAATTAAAAAATAAGGAAACCCAATAACTCTTCGAAAACGTAATGAATAAGAAACTGGAAGAAAACACACCCACAAATAATAAAGAAGAAGAAATCGAACAAGAATGGAATGATATGAAATCAAGCCTTTTTTCCGCTACCTAGGAAGTAAAATAACATGGGATGGGAAGAGCGAAAACGAAATTAAATCAAGAATTGCCCAAGCAAAAATGGGGTTTAATTCAAAACAAAAACTACTATGCTCCTCCTCAATCAGCTTAGAAAACAGGAAGTTGCTATTGAAGACATATGTATGGAGCATAGCCATGTACGGGTGTGAAACCTGGACAATTAGAAAAGCGGAGAGAAAGAGATTAGAGGCTTTCGAAATGTGGTGCTTCAGAAGAATGATGAATATCAAATGGATGGATAAAATTACAAATGAAGAAGTTCTTGGAAGAATCGGAGAAAGAAGAACCTTGTAGAAGAGTCTGAAGAAGAGAAGAGGTCAGATGATGGGGCACACACTGAGATATGGGGGACTGCTTAGGGATATCTTGGAGGGGGAGGTGGGAAGAAAAGGGGAAGGGGAAGACCCAGATTAGAATATTTCAACCAAATAATTGGGGATATGGGATGCCAGACATTTAGAGAGGTCAAACAGCTGGCGGAGGACAGAGTCGAGTGGAGACGGAATGTTGCATCAAACCAGTCTTAGAACTGTATACTCAATGATGATGATGATGATTATCAGTGGTTCCTAATCTATGGGTCGCGACCCAATTTTGGGTTGCAAAGCATAATCTTTGGGTCGCGCAATGTCGTTAACCAAATAATGTACCTACTATATTTATTTTCCGACCGTCTTTCCAGCAAATTTTAACCTTCAATATTTCAAGACCAGCATCCACAGATACCTTCGACTCCTACCCAATCCCTAAATCTCTTCTTATCTTCACGATACAAGGGTCCACCGCGGTCTACAGAGGTTGTACTTTCTTGGTGCAACTTCTTCTTGTATCAATATCATTATAAAAAAAAAAACATGAAGTCTTTATTACAAGACAGCGAATTTATCTACACCCAATTGGATATTTTTATTGAAAGTTCTGTAAAAGGCCAACTTCAAAATATACTAAATCTTTAAACTAATAAATAATGTTGTATGAATCATACACACAAGCTTACATTATATAAAATGGACGACTTACATTATAGAGATCGGGATGAGGCCTCGACCAGTGTAAAGTTTCTACCTCCCTATCTGGTCCATCTTCTTTCTATGGCCTAAAAAAATAAATATTAATTAAGATTACTATTTGATAATCAAAAAACAATTAAATTGATAATACTTAACTTTTGTCCTGGGAAGTCTTCCCTAAAATGGACTGACTTACACTATAGAGGGTTGAAGCCTCGGCAAATGTAGAGTTCAACTACTCTATCTGGTCCATCTTTTTTTATATCTTCTGAAAAAATATATATTAATTAAGATTACTATCTAATAATAATAAAAAATAAACAATTAAATTGATTATACTTATATTTTGTCCTGGGAACTACATATAATAGAGATCGGGTTGAGGCCTGGGCCAGTGTAGAGTTCTACTACCCTATCTAGTTCATCTTTTTTTCAAGTTCTGAAAAAATAAATATTAATTAAGATTACTATCTAATAATAAAAAATAAATAAATAAAAATAATAAATTGATTATACTTATCTTTGCCCTGGGTAGTCTTCACTAATACTGTCGAATTAATTATTGAGCAGTGTTTCTAACCTAGGAGTATTTACACGTTTACACTCATGGGGTAAAAATAGGTACTTTAAGGTGTTATTCAGGCTAATTAATATATTATGTTGACGGTAACGGATTCAATTTACCAGGTGAAGGTGGATATTTTTAACAAGGGGTAAAGACAAATGGAACTGAAAAGGTTAGGAACCTCTGTTATAGAGGGTTGATGCTTCGGCCAATGTAGAGTTCTACTACTCCTATCAGGTCCATTTTCTTTTCTATCTTCTGAAAAAATAAATATTAATTAAAATTACTATCTAATAATATATATAAAAAAAAATTGATTATACTTATCTTTTGTCCGGGGAAGTCTTCACTAATACAGGGGTTTCTTAGCATAGAGCGAATTGAGTACTGAAAAATATATAAGGAATTTTCACATAAATTTAAATTATTCTACCTAAATACTAATACTATTTATCTAAAAAAATTGGCGGAAAAACGTAAAATTTCTCAAACTCTCGGTACATTCTTTTCTAAATTTTAGTGATTTGGTTATTTAGTTATTTATTTAATTGTCTTTTAACAGTTTAAAGTAAAATAATAAAAGTTGCTATAGAAATGTAATTTATTAGTGCAAACATGCTGTGCCAAATTTCAGCTAGTCATTTCCAACCGTTTGATAGCGTTCCGTACACCTATATATATATATATATATATATATATATATATATATATATATATATATATATATCTAGCATTGTGATTTTTTTTCAAATTTTCTTCTCGTTTTCAATCAAAAGTTTTGAAAATTAAAAAATACAAAATCTAATCAGTTGTTTGTTTTGAAAATATTAACATTCGATATGAGAGTGAAGGAATTTTCTACGACTTTTTATTTTCGAGATTAATTTCATGAAATTAATGGAAAGTTATTTTAATAGTTGGCCCATTTAGTCAAAATTTCAAAATGATAAATCATTTACTAGTTCTTTCTTAAAATAATAATAATAATTAATCAACTTTTTCCACTGATAAATTAATAAATATAAAATTAAGGTTTTGTTCTGTACATTGCTCCAAATCACGCCACATTTTGGTTGCACACGTTTCAAGCAAAGTTATGAACGAAAACACTCTCAACAAAAATTCCTGTATGTATGTATGTCTGTCTGTCTGTATGTATGTCTGTATGTTTCAGTGGTTTCCGCGAAAAAGTTTCTCACGATTCACGTAAAAACAGCTTAAGGGATTATTATGAAATTTCATATTTGCATATGATGTCTTCTAACTTACGTTTTTAGCTATATAACGTTTTGATATTTTGACCCCAAAAGGGGGTTGGGGGTGGGGGCGCTCGAATCAAAATTATCAAATAACTCCTAAACTGTTAACACTGCGGTAAATTTTTATTATGAGCAATGTTGTAGGGGATGTGATTTCTGACAACTTTTGTTTAAAAAAATTCCCACCAAAAAACTACCCAAAAAGGGGGGGAGGGTCAAAATATGGAAGTTCTTGCTCTTTGATCAAACTCAACCAAATTTTGTATACATAATCTGTGGGCCTCTAGAGAGCTAGAAATGACAAAAACTAACGGCCCAAAATGGGGGGGGGAGTGAAAAATTGAAAATTCTTGCTCTTGGACCAAACTCAACCAAATTTTGTATACATAATCTGTGGGTCACTAGAAGGCTAGAAATTCAAAAACTGGGGGGCGGAGGGTGGGTTCGGGGGGTGAATTAGAGTGGGGTGGGTACAATGGGGGAGTGATGCGGATTAGGGGGTGGGGTACAGGGTTAGGGAATACAGGGGGCTAGGGCGGGGTGTGTGGTGCGCGAGGGTGGAGGGCACGGGGTGGGGCGTGAGGTGGGTGGAGTGTGGGGTGGTAGTGCAGGGTTGGTGGAGTGGGGGGTTCAGGTGAGGATCCAGAGGCGTAGTAGGGTGGTACGGGGGTCGGGGTCCGAGGTGAGTGGGGTGCGGGGTGGTGGGGGTGTGGGCGGAGGTTGGGTACGGGCGCATGGTGCGTGGGGTGGGGGGTGGGTTTTGGGTGGGAGTGGGGTGTGAGGGTGAGGTTCGTTGGTTGTGGGGTCCAGGGAGCGTGCCTTGCAGCTAGTTATAATATAATATTGTTAAACAGTCAAAATTTTGAGTTGTAAATTTCTCTATATCTAGTCTTAGACAAACAACTATATAAGTAAATTTAAAATTGTTAGAAACTATGTATAAAAACTGGCTGTGAGACTGATGATAAGATAACGATGTCGAAACGTTTTTCAATGACAATAAACTAAATTAAAAAAAATTAATAGTCGTCACGCCGATTATAATAAGTATACGAGTAGATAGATAATATATATATCGATGTTTTTAATATTATATTTTTAGACCACAAAATCGGTTTATTCACCAAGAAAACCTCTCAAAAGTTTTAGTGAGGTCTAGACCAAATTTATTCAGGTAAATAAATATTTTACTTACGACCAGTTGTTAGATAGATAAACTCTTCAATCTCCATACTTAATGACGATTCGAATTTTTCACTAGATTTTAAGCATTTTTCATTCAGAAGAGCTGAAAATAGAAAAACAAAAATCTAATTAGTTTTGTTTAATATTTAAAAATACAAAAATTTTCATACCAAAACGAACTTATTGCGAGTTTAGACGTTATTGAAACATTGTGGGTATAGAAATCAAAACACTTAGAATTATATGAAAAAAAAATATAATACTTGAAATAATTTTTATTCACGTTTTAGCAAAGAAAATTGAGTTAATTCAATATACCGACTCTCTTTAATTTGCTATCCTCTCGAATATTCCAAATACGTCTAAATTATACATAAAAATAAAATATCTCTCTCCCTCTACTTATACACGAAATTCTATTGAAAATAATACAATTTATATAAAAATAAATAATTCAATTGAAATCCTTTGATATTTAATATTAAAATCCCAAATGCTAACTAAATTCGTGCTAAATATATAAAATTAAATATTAAAATAATACTTTAAATTACAATTTTCCAGGGATAAATGATAAGCTGATTGGAGGTTAGTACTTATGCCAAAGTTTATATAAATAAATTCCGATAATATTCATTTTGAAATAATAATACTATTAATAATATTAATCAATTTTTTAAAGTAAAAGAGTTCATTCATCAATCTCTCTGTTTTCTATCCATTCAAATACGAAATCGTCTTATCAGAATCTTTTTAGGGTTCTGGTTAAAAAGTAAAACAGAGATTAGCAGAGTTGTTGATTTATAAAGAGAAACCAATGAGGTTGTCCTCTGCTTGATGCAAATAAACATATTATTATTGGTGTAGAATATTGAGGTATTTCGGAAATATTCTACACCAATAATAATATATACAAACGGAAACCTTGGCTACAAGATCACTGTGGACCTTTCCACGAGTCTCCATTAACTTATCAAATAAACATATTTATATATCAAATATAAAAATGTATACAAGTAGCCCTCCTATAACACAGTAGATAGGTTCCTAGAAAATGCTGTGTTGTGTGAAACCGTGTTATATGTGAGCCAGTACAAAAAGGGGGTTAGTTGAAAGTTAAAAGTATTAAAAACAAACATTTTTTGAACCTTTTTCAACCCAGTGTTCCGCAAACCGTTTATTCGCAATTCAAAAAACATGGCCCTAGTTATTAGTGGTAATTTATTCAGCAAGGACTAGTATTTAATCAGGGGTGTTCATGGGCGGCGGGGGGGGGGTAACAATTTCATTAGTAAAATTTCTGGGTGGGGGAGTTGAGAATTGCTGCAAAATTAGCATTATATGCTAAAAATAAAAACGGACAAGTTTTATAACTTCAACACATAGTGTTAAACAAAAAGTGCTGTAGAAGTACAGTGTTGTACAAAAGTTTTCGCAATTGTTTTATCGTTTTAGAACGAAACCCTGTTACAGGTTTCAGTGTTATACGAGGGTTCCCCGCGATTTAAACGCAGTGTTCCGCAAAGTGTGTGCCGCGGAAAAATGTCAAGTTTTGTGAAGATAATGCATCTACACATGGCTGAGAGCTAAGCTAGTAGCAAGAGATGAGAACAGCCTTAATAACGATTGCACCAAATTTTGTCTGTCGCCTGTGCTCAGTTAAGCAGGCTTACATTTCTCATCAAACATCGTTTCATATTATATTAATTTCAATAATAAATAAATAAAGATTGTTTTTGTTTAGAGGTTCACAACTTTAAATTAAAATAAAACAAAGACAAAGGGGTCGGGTAGGCTAGGCGGTAGCATGACAGCGAGCTAACCAGGGGACCCGGGTTCGAATCGGACTCGAGGCATCCAGCTAAAATCTGACCCCGGGAGTAGAGACAAATTTGAAATAAATATATAGTATCGTAAAGTGGCTTATGGCTAAAAAGGCCGAAAAGCCCAAAAAAAAAAAACAAAGACAAATATTTTTAATATCAATGAAACTGGCTTTATTGGAAAATTGATTTTTATCTCATTAATGTTTGAATATGATTTCGGCCATGTGGCCGCCCACAGCGTAGATGGCACAATCTGGATTTCCAATTTTCACACAGTTTTCGCAGCAATTGCGGCCGTATTTCGTCAATAATTCGCTGAATGTTGTGTTCCAAGTGTTCAATCGTTTTTTGGGATATGTCAAGTCGCTAGTCTACGCCGATAAACCAGAGACGATTGAACACTTGGAACACAACATTCGGCGAATTATTGGTGAAATACGGCCGCAATTGCTGCGAAAAGTGTGTGAAAATTGGAAATCCAGATTGCGTCATCTACGCGCCAGCCACATGGCTGAAATCATATTCAAACCTTAATGGCATAAATTTATCTTTCCAATAAAGCCAGTTTCATTGATATTAAAAATATTTTTCTTTGTTTTATTTTAATTTAAAGTTGTGAACCTCTAAACAAAAACACTCTTTATTAAATAAACATTGGTTTTATTTCTTTGGTGTACCTCTAAAATTTCGTGATTTGGTAGATGTGCGTTAAACACAAAAAGTTTGCGGAACACTGATTTAACCTATTGTATTAGAGCGAGACCATGCTTTAGGAGCGCTACCTGTATATATAATTTATTTCTTTGAGAGTATACTTTCGAAAGTTTGACCTTGATCATCAGTATTTTAATTACAAATATTTTATAAGTTATTTCTCCTAGATCCAATTATGCATTTGGATTTAGATAAATTCGTTTTGTTGTTATAGCAAGCTAGCTACTTGAATCGTTTGTAATATACAACGAAAGAGTAGTTTGTTAAATGACCAGTGCTATAACAATAAAACAAATTTATTTATATTCAAATCGAGTATTTGAACCCATGAGAAATAACAGATAATATATTTCTTATTATAAAAAAAGACTGATGATGAAAGCCAATTTTTCTACTAAACAATAGTCTTAAACAAATATATTATACAGTCGACTCTCGATAATTCGAAATCCAAATAGACTACAAGAAAATTTCGAATTATCAAGAGGAAAGAAAAAAAATCGAAATATTAAGAGTTTTTATTATATTTTTGAAAATATGGTATATATGAGCTTACATAAATTGTATATGTAGCCTCAAGTGAAAAAGTAAAAATAATGAAAAAGAAAATAGAACAAAAAATTATATATGTATTAATATTGAAATAGATAATAACATACATAATTAAAAAAAATCGAATATGAAAAGAGGGAAAGTGGCCTAGCTCGATTTATAGAACGTTCTCTCCCCTCTTGTTATGAAAAGGATTTCGAATTAAAATAGGCACTATTTTTTTCGATTTACCGAAGTTAACAGCTGAAGAGTTCGAATTATCAAAAAATTTGAATTATCTAGAGTCGACTGTATATATAAATAAATAAGTACCATAGTAACAAATCTTTTATAAAATAAACTGCAACGGATCGTTGCTAAACTTTATCCAAATTAATTTGAAATATTAATATGTTTATTCCTTTATTATTAATCAGATATCACTTGCAATTTGCAGTTCATGTTGACTTTAATTCAAAAATAATGATCGATTATCATTTAACAGTCGAGGAATAACCATTCTACATTCGATTTTTGACCCTTCGATTATTATTGATAACCATTGCTGAAGACATGGAGGAATCGGCTTAAAATCAAAAATAACGATCGATTTTTATCTAATACTAGAGGAATAACCTTATTGAAATCCATTTTTTATTTTTTGACTATTAATGGAAACCTCTACTGAAAACGTGGAAGAATCGATTTAAAATCAAAAAGACTATATTCTTTTATGGCAAACAACTCAAGAATGTAAAATAAAATTTAGGGAACGCGGTGTTGGTTTATAGTGAAACATTGTTAAAATTAAATTAGGTTGGAGTTGGTGGTGTTTCACAAGGAGAAAAATTAAAATACAAAGATTTTTTTAGTTTACTCTATATATTTCGAGCTCTTAACTCATCGTCAGGAGAATATTGACTAAAGATAACATGATATTTTGAACAGAAATTATTTTAATTTTAATATGATGGACAGTTATTTATGATTTAGTGTAAATATGAAAGAATTATCTGAAGGATGGGATGGCTTTAGAACCGAAAGAACAGATGTAGGGACAAAGGGCTGGAATAAAGAAAAGATATTTATACTTGAAGTTGCCGAAAATTATGTATGTGTTATAAAGGTAGGCAATAAACTATGGAATGCAATGAGGGTGCATAGCGAAAATTTAATCTCTTATTTTCTATTTAAAAAAATAAATAAAAATTAAAAATAAACCCACCATACACTCTCATCGCACTCCAATTCAAATTAAATATCATTGATTAGGATGTCAATTATTGGTGAAGTTTTGATGTCTGTTTGATTGTTCAAGATGTTTTGATTAAGGTGTATGGCCTTTTTAATTTCAGCTGACTCCAATAAATCCAATTTCCTACTTTTTGGAATAAAATGTAAAGGGAGGGGTTGGTCGATGAAGGTGAATGGTTGTGGTCAAACAAATGATCTGCAAAAGCCGAGGTATAACTAAGAGGGGGGGCATTTGGGTCCAAACTATTCACCTGTAGATTGCGAAGAGATCTCATATGTTCAACGTGGCGTTGATTGAAAGATCTACCTGTTTGCCCGATATAAAACGATTGACAGTCATTACATTGCAATTTATATACACCACTCATTGTTGTTGGTTTAATTATATCGATTTTATTGTTAACCAATATGGATGAAAGGTTGTTCCTGTTATAGAATGCGGGGGTGATATTAAGTTTGCGAAACATATTAGCTATAGGGTAGCTGAGTGGAGAATGGAAATAAAGTTTTTTAAAGTTATTTTCCTTTTGTTGGGATGATGGAATATAAAAGGGGGGCTGTTATTTTATAAATTACCTTTTTCTGAATATTGTCGATCAAGTGTCGGGGGTAATTGTTATTATCGCTTATTTTGTGGATGATAGCTAATTCATGGTTATAGTGTTCTGAGGTTAAAGGAATGTTTTCTAATCTATTGAACATTGAGTAGAAAACAGATAATTTAGTGTTGAGGGGGTGGTTTCTTTATTCCAGCCCTTTGTCCCTACATCTGTTCTTTCGGTTCTAAAGCCATCCCATCCTTCAGATAATTCTTTCATATTTACACTAAGTCATAAATAACTGTCCATCATATTAAAATTAAAATAAATTCTGTTTAAAATATCATGTTATCTTTAGTCAATGTTCTCCTGACGATGAGTTCGAAATATATAGAGTAAACTAAAAAATCAAATACTTCTACCAAAACATCTTATAATTTATCATTCAAGATTAATTTTTTATGCGATTTTTAATTCGAGTAGATGTAGACTATTTCACTTTTCAACTTCATAAAATCAAAGCGTTTTCCATAAGATAGTTCATAATATGAATAAAAAATTAAATCTGGATAATTATTTTCAAAATTTGAATAATTTTATATTAAAGATAGTGAAATAAAGCTACACGAGATTCAAATTAGATACGGTATGAAAATACTCTTAACTTTGTGAAAATTTAGGCATGCGCCGCATCCACAGCATCCATGGACCGCACGCCATTGATATATATGCTTATTTGTATCAAGCAGAGGACAACCTAATTGATTTCTCTTTTTGAGTCAACAACTCTGCTCCTCTCGGCAAAACAAATTGATCTTTAAATGGTCTCCTATATATTATATTTAGAACTAGACTATTATTTATACTCTCAGGAATTTTTTCTGAACGCGGTAGTAAAATTTTATCTCAATTGGATGTATAGTTTCAGAGTTATAGCGTTAAAAGGGAACAACTTTTTCCATATAGCTAACATTAGTATAGATTTTATTCTTTTATTTTTTTTAAGCTGAGTCATAAAGATTTCTTTAAGAATAGATATGAATGAAATGGAAAGCAATAAATCTTCAATTAGCATAGTGACCTAGAGACGAGAAAAATTTACTATTTGTTTACCAATATTTCTCGGAAAATAAAGTAAACAAAGAAACAAAATATAAACATGGACAAAAAGTCATTCATTAAAAGGATTGGATTTTTTATAAGTCATATATCTCCTAAACGATTGGTGGAATCAAAAAAATGTATATGACCTTATTTGTAGAGTCATTTATGCTCTATAAATTTCATTTGAATAATTTTTATTTATCACCAATAGATAACGAGATATTTAGATAAAAATGATTTATTAAAGATTTTTCACGCCTTTAAATTTTTAATATATATTGTATAGATTGAATTTTCAATATTAATCATTACACTTGGTGGATCCCACCGGGGCGGTTGGTAATGGAATCTAATCAAAATCTCATTCAAAGCATCGAGAAAAATTATTTTTAAGTATAACTTGTTTGGTTTTTGTTTAAAAAATAAAACGAGGGCCCTAGTATAGTGTCGCTACAATGACAGTCCGTCATTTCAGGAATATTTTTTTTATTTTCTCATTTTTAGGGTTCGATAGAAAAGTTTTTTAGTGCCTGTTGGGCTCTCGGCGGGCCACAGCATTTAATTCACGAAGCGACTGGTCATTCAGCTAGTATATCTATATCTATATCTATCTATCTATATATGTAAAATTAAGGTTTTGTCAGTACATTGGGCCAAATCACGCAAATTAAGGATTCACACGTTTCAAGCAAACTTATCAAAGAAAACACCTTCAACAAAATTCATGTCTGTCTATCCGCGTTCTTTTTGTGTCCAGTGGGCATAAAAACGGCTGAAGATAATTCTTATGAAATTTTGTATTTGAATGAGATATTTTTTTACTTAAAATCTAAGCTATAAAATATTTTGGTATTTTGACACCAAAAGAGGGTTTTGTGGTGTTTGGGGGTGGGGGGTCAATAATGGAAATAATAAAATAACACCTATACTATTAACTTTACGTCAAATTTCGTCAGAAGCAAAGTTCTAGAGGATGAAGTTTTATTCCGGACCCCCGACCCACGAACCCTACCCTCACACTCCACTCCCAGTCACCACACCCACCGAAACTCACCCAGCACCTCTAACCCCCGCACCATGCCTGTGTCCAACCCCTGCCCCCACACCGCCACCACACTCCATTCCGCATCCCACCCACCTCGGACCCACAACACACGAACCCAAACCCCCACCCCCGAAACCCACCCAACACCCCCACCCCACACCATGCACCCGTACCCAACCCCCACCCCCGTACCACCACACTAGGCCACTGGACCCTGGTTTTTTGGGGGAATTTTTCTAAACAAAAGTTGTCAAGAATTACATCCCCTACAACTTTGCTCATTATAAAATGTGTCGTAGAGCTAATAGTTTAGGAGTTATTTGATAATTTTCATTCGTGCGCCCCCCTCCCCCCAACCCCCTTTTGTGGTCAACATATCAAAACGTTATATAGCTAAAAACGTAAGTTAGAAGACATCTGATGGAAATATGGAATTTCATAATAATCCCTTCAGCTGTTTTTACGTAAATCGTGAGCATCTTTTTGGAAACTACCGAAACATACATACAGACAGATATATAGACATACATACATACAGACAGACAGACAGACAGACATACAGACAGACAGGCAGGACTTTTGTTGAGGGTGTTTTTGTTCATAACTTTGGTTGAAACGTGTGCAACCAAATTTTGGCGTGATTTGGAGCAATGTACAGACAAAACATTAATTTTATATTATATAGATTTAAAAATACAAAGATTTAAATACAAAAACGAACTTATTACTAGTTCAGTTATTTAAACATTGTATAGGTATAGAAATTGTTAGAAACTATGTATAAAAACTGGCTGTGACACTGATGATAAGATAACGATGTCGAAACGTTTTTCAATGACAATAAACTAAATTTAAAAAAAAAATTGATAGTCGTGGCGCCGATTATAATAAGTATACGAGTAGATAGATAATATATATATCGATGTTTTTAATATTATATTTTAGACCACAAAATTGGTTTATTCACCAAGAGAACCTCTCAAAAGTTTTAGTGAGGTCTAGACCAACTTTATTCAGGTAAATAAATATTTGACTTACGACCAGTTGTTAGATAGATAAACTCTTCAATCTCCATACTTAATGACGATTCGAATTTTTCACTAGATTTTAAGCATTTTTCATTCAGAAGAGCTGAAAATAGAAAAACAAAAATCTAATTAGTTTTGTTTAATATTTAAAAATACAAAAATTTTCATACCAAAACGAACTTATTGCGAGTTTAGACGTTATTGAAACATTGTGGGTATAGAAATCAAAACACTTAGAATCATATGGAGAAAAATATACACTTGAAATCATTTTTATTCACGTTTTAGCAAAGAAAATTGAGTTAATTCAATATACCGACTCTCTGTAATTTGCTATCCTCTCGAATATTTCAAATACTTCTAAATAACACATAAAAATAAAATATCTCTCTCCCTCTACTTATACACGAAATTCTATTGAAAATAATACAATTTAAATAAAAATAAATAATTCAATTGAAATCCTTTGATATTTAATATTAAAATCTCAAATGCTAACGAAATTCATGCTAAATATATAAAATTAAATATTAAAATAATACTTTAAATTAACATTTTCCAGCAATAAATGATAATGATGTAATTTCTAAAATTTTTGTTTAAAAAATTCCCCCAAAACCCACCCAATACGGGATAGAGGGTGAAAAATTATAAATCCTACAGCTTTGAAACAAACTCAAGCAAAATTTGTATAAATAATCTGTAGACCCCCAGAAGACTAGAGATTCAAAAATTTGCTAACTAAGATGGAAGGAGGGGTCAAAAAATTGAAATTACATTCGAAACAGGAGAGACTCTAGACGACATTTATTGGGTTGGTGAAATGGAGGGAGATTCAAGGCAAGGGACGGACCCAGACAGCCCCCCCCTGACTAGTAAGATGCTCGTCAAAGGCGGGTTTTCGCAGCTAGTATTAGAAATGGAAACCCTGTTATACAGGTTGGACAGATTATTATTATTATTTTTTTATTTTTTATTATTTTCAAGCAATTTTAATAGGATTTTGTTAACGCCTGTCTTGGAAGGAGCAACACTTGTCCTTTAATAAAGTCACCCAAGTTGAAACAGGTTGCCGTTATTGGCGCCATAAAAAGAGTCGTAAAAAGGGTGTCTTCTCGATTTCTATCTCTCAATATAAGTACATATATATATAATAAAGGAAAATAATAGCGAAAGAACATTTATGTCGCAAATTAACAGAAAAGGATCAAATAGTTTTATATATATATATATATAACTACTTCATTTGAAGGTTCTAAAATACACAGAAAGATTGAAAATTAACGTTAAGCCTTTGAAACTATTTATTTATTTATTTATTTTTTTATTTGAAACTATAGTCTCTATCAAATAATATACAATTAAATATACATGTAATATTATATAAAGATCAGTGGAGTGCGTTACATAATGCTGTGGATGCGGCTAACATTTGAAAACATTCAAAGTATTTTCATACCATAATAAAGCGTTTAAAAATTTAAAGTTAAATTTGAAAAATAATTTAAAACTCTATGATGCAATTATATGCATTATTACCATATTCGACGAAATTCGCAAAAAGGAGCGAAGAATAAAATAAAATTTAAAAAAATTAAGGGTTTTTTTGGACAGCATTCCCTGTTTGAAAAGTCACCCCGCCACTGTTATAGATATCAAATATAATTGAAAAGTTTTTGTTTTGCCGAGAGTAGCAGAGTTGTTGATTTACAAAGAGAATCAAAGAGGTTGTCCTCTGCTTGATGCTAATAAACATACACACATTTATATCGAAATTATATATCTGTATATATATATATTATTTATTTGTTTGAGACTATAGTTTCGAAGACTTGGTATTCATCATCAGTCTTTTTTTAATTATAAATATTGTTTTTCATGGAGTCAATACCGTATGGATATTGGATACATGTGTTTAAATATGAATGTGAACTGAAAGATGATTTTAATTTTAACTGGCTCCCAGCTAAGTAAAGATCGAAAATTTTCAATATCCATACGGTATTGACTCCATGTAAAACAATATTTGTAATTAAAAAAAGACTGATGATGAAGACCAAGTCTTCGAAACTATAGTCTCAAACAAATAAATAATATATATATATATATATATATATATATATATATATACAGATATATAATTTCGATTTATATGTGTGTATGTTTATTTCCATCAAGCAGAGGACAACCTCTTTGTTTCTCTTTGTATACCAAATATAAATAATTTATTTGTTTGAGAATACAGTTTCGAAGGTTTGATCTTCATCATCAGTCTTTTTTACTTAGAAATATTTCATCTGTTATTTCTCATGAGTTCAATTACTATGTTTTGTTATAGTAAATTAACCACATTAACGATATCTTTAGGAATGGATTATTTTGAATTATATGTCAGAAGGGTTGTTTTTACCTCCTCTATTCCGACTTGATCTATTTCTATATTGGCAATTTGTAGTCTTATATTCATTTAAAGAAAATTCATTGCAATGCTCTTCGAACTTTGAAATTCAAAATTTGAAACAATCAGCCAACTTTTTTAAACTGCATGTAAGAGCATGGCTATGTGTTTCAAATTAGATTCTCTAAACCATGAAATTTTACAAATTAGGATTTAAATTTTCAAATTATGAAAGGAAGACCAAGGAAGGAGACAAGGGAGAAGAATCTTGTATTTTTCCCTATATTGATCCCTTTTAAACCCTGAAGAAGGAGGGAAAATCCCCCGACCGAAACTTCGATTTTTGAGTGAGAAAAAAATGTTCAATAAATCTATTTTCAAGAAATCATAAGCTGGTGTCATCCATTCAATCCGATGGAATGGAATATTTTTAATTATATGTCAGAGGAGTTGTTTTTCACCCCCTCGGGAATCGAACCCGAGTGCCAGTAACTGCAATTCGGGCCACCTCGCTCACCTGCAGGATGCGAGCCTCTCTGACATATGAACAGGCGTAAAATATTTTACTCAAAGATTATTTTAATTTGTAAAATTTCGCGATATAGTGATTCTAAATTTAAACATATAGCCATGCCATATAATTTAAATAAAGGTTGTTGAGTCTTTCGAATTTTGAAGAGATTCAAAATTCGAAGGGCAATGGAATGACTTTTCCTAATTTAATATAAAAGATATTAGTTTGTCAATGGTAATAGATTCAAATTTACAAGAAATCATAAGTTGGTGTCATCTATTTAATCCGATGGAATGTAATATTTTTAATTATATGTCAGAGGGGTTGTTTTTCACCCCCTCTGGAATCGAACCCGAGTGCCAGTAGCAGCAATTTTACTCGTGTTCATATGTCAGAGAGGTTCGCATCAGGCAGGTGAGCCAGGTGGCCCGGATTGCTGTTACTGGCACTCGGGTTCGATTCCCGAAGGGGTGAAAAACAACCCCTCTGACATATAATTAAAAATATTCCATTCCATTGGATTGAATAGATGACACCAACTTATGATTGCTTGTAAATTTGAATCTATTACCATCGGCAAACTAATATCTTTTATATTAAATTATTTTATTTGAGAGAATTTTTCTCACTATCCTTGAGCTGCCTTCCAACATTTCTCAAATTTAAGTTAAACATTTATTCGTATGTTTCCTACATTTGATTCAATCGCGAATCAAATGTAGGTGATTTTTGTCAAATATTAAGTGAAAATAATATCTGAACTTATATATTTCTAACTTGAAATAATGAAGTTAAATAAATTTGTAATTTTCTCATTAATATATCAAAGAAAAATTAACATATTAACGAGAAATTGTTTTAATCACGCTTTTAACAAGATATATTCGCGAGACTACTGAAGGTTGAAGCTATTGGAGTCTGCTGAGTCTTAAATCTGGACCAAGAGAGAATGAAAAAGATATGATCCATTTAGCTACAATCCAACGTCATTATCGCGTATAGCCCGCATGACACATGGATGGATCACCAAATGAATTTGAAATCAGAGATGTTATATATTCAATCTTTCCAGCCCAGAACGCTCGATCTATTAGTATGTATATAGGTGCCTGCCATTAATTAATCGTATGTTTCCTACATTTGAATCAATCGCGTCATAAGGGTAGGTATACGCAATAATGACGTTGGATTGTAGCTAAATGGATCATATCTTTTTCATTCTCTCTTGGCCCAGATTTAAGATTTAACAGACTCCAATAGCTTCAACCAGCAGTAGTCTCGCGATATATCTTGCTAAAAGCGTGATCAAAACAATTTCTCGTTAATATGTTAATTTTTCTTTGATATATTAATGAGAAAATTACAAATTAATTAAACATTTAGCGTGATACATTTGCCAGAGGGGTGCAGATCACAGGGTAGGAATCGCTAATTTTGGCATAAGGGTTCGATTCCTTAGGGGTTAAAACAACCCTCCTCACATATAATTAAAAATAATCCATTTCATCTCGGATCTAATACTTAGAAAGATCGTTACAGGTTCACATTTCACTCTATTATAAAACTAGAGCAAATGAGAAATATGTAAGGGTCGCTATTCTAAATAAAATAAATTTATTTTGTTTTTATTTAAAAATACATCAATCAAGATTAAAATAATCGGGTGTAGCAGTTATTGAATAATCCTAATTAATAATTGATAATGATTCAGTTAAAGCTAAAAAAAAGTTTAAAAAACTCTTCTAATTATTAGCTACGAAACTTTCGTCATCTAAGTCCTAATTCCAGTGGGCGTATTTTTGAAATTACCCATAATTATTTCCATTTAAAAATACCCAATTATTTTTTTTTTGGAACTGTGCGTGTGTGCTAGTTGATTATTGATTGTTAAGACCTCGTTAATACCTTAAGGGGCATTAAGTTTCTTTAAGCAGCTATAAAGGCATTATTAATATTGTAACGAGAGAAGCAAAAGAGGATTGTCGTGAAGAAAGGGGGTTGTTCAGAGGGGGGGTTGATTTTCAATAAAAAATTAATGAAAACATCAAGACTTCTAACGAGAAAAGTCATTATAGAAGAAAATTGAAACACAAGAGAAGAAATTAATATTTTATTATTGATTTAAACCATGATTGAAAGGTTTAATTAATAATTTATCAAAAAAATAATCAACTGGTGTGTGGTCACCACACGACTTTCACATTCTCACTTATTTCAAATCACACTTCTAATTTACACCCCCTTCCTTTATTTCAATCGGATTAAAATTTATACACGACTAATTATAATAACTCATGAGACTTGATGAGTCAACAATTTAAAAAAAATAACATTAGTGTCATTTTTGAGAAAAAAAAACAAAAAAAAAACGAAAAATCTTTCATGTAAATGTCAACTTCGGGTGTTCCGATTCCAACCAAAAGCTTGCTCGTACTCCTTCTAACCTATATAGAGCTTAAGTTTCGAATATCGTACCTCTGAGACTTATGGTTGCGAAACGCAGGGGGGTAGATACATATACACATCATTATATGAGATAGAATATAAATTTGAAAGTAAAAATATGGTCTGGATGCTGGAGAATATGCTAGTTTATAGGCTCTGTCACATCGTCTTTTTAAACGGGATTAATTAAAAAAATTAAGGGTAATTCTACACAATAAAAAAAAAACCGACTTCAAAAAATTAAATGTATCAAATAAAATAAGAAGAAAAAGAACTCAAAAATCAAATAAAATGCACTAAAAGGTATAAAATAATTATCTAATTTAGTTACAACTAGACGACGAAATATATACATGAAATCACTTTTTGAAGTCGGTGCCAAACATATATATTTTATGAATCGAACTCGACGGATCTTACTTAGTACGTTTGGCGGTTAAGATGGCTTATATAGTTTGTTTAGCACCGACTTCAAAAAGTGATTTCATGTAAATATTTCGCCGTTTAGTTGTAACAAAATTAGATAATTATGTTATACCTTTTAGTGCATTTCATTTGAATTTTGAGTTCTTATTATTTTATTTGTTGCATTTAATTTTTTTGAAGTCGGTTTTTTTTATAAAAATTATTTTTTTCTCTTTTTAGTGATGTTATTATTATAAAAGTGACTTAATATAATACCTGGCATGCATCTCGTAAGAGAAAGCGTCGGGTGAATAAATCAGAAAATGATAAAAAATTCAATTCATAAATATAGAAATTCTCCCGAAACGTTTGCTGGTTTTAAATGAATGTTTTAGGATTTTTTTTATAAAAGATTTTATTTATTATAATTTCGATTATTTGCTCATAAGAATTAGAGATTTACATTTCGTCATTGATTATATCATCAGAACTTGACCAAATTAATATGGGATTACCCCTAAGGTACCCCCTTTTCAATAAAAAGAATCATTGAAATCGGTCCACGTGGCAAAAAGTTCTCGATGAACATCATCATCATTGAGTATACAGTCCTAAGACTGGTTTGATGCAACAATACGTCTCCACTCGACTCTGTCCCCCGCCAGCTGTTTAACCTCTCTAAATGTCTGGCATCCCATATCCCCAATTATTTGGTTGAAATATTCTAATCTGGGTCTTCCCCTTCCCCTTTTCTTTCCCACCTCCCCTCCAAGATATCCCTAAGCAGTCCCCCATGTCTCAGTGTGTGCCCCATCATCTGACCTCTTCTCTTCTTCAGACTCTTCCACAAGGTTCTTCTTTCTCCGATTCTTCCAAGAACTTCTTCATTTGTAATTTTATCCATCCATTTGATATTCATCATTCTTCTGTAGCACCACATTTCGAAAGCCTCTAATCTCTTTCTCTCCTCTTCTCTAATTGTCCAGGTTTCACACCCGTACATGGCTATGCTCCATACATATGTCTTCAATAGCAACTTCCTGTTTGCTAAGCTGATTGAGGAGGAGCATAGTAGTTTTTGTTTTGTATTAAACCCCATTTTTGCTTGGGCAATTCTTGATTTAATTTCGTTTTTGCTCCTCCCATCCCATGTTATTTTACTTCCTAGGTAGCGGAATTCCTTAACTCCTTCTAGGTTTTCTTGGTTAATTTTGATGCATTCCTGTCTCGTTTGTTCTTTTTTTGTACATACTAGGACCTTGGTTTTATTCTTGTTTATTTTCATTTTGATTTCTTCTATTAGGATTTGGTTAATTCCATTCAAGGCGTCCTCTAATTCTTTTTTATTGCTTCCTAGAAGGGCAATGTCATCGGCAAATCTTAACATAGCGATCTTTTGACCTTGGATTTCTATACCTGTATCAATTTTGTCTTTGAATTCTTTAATCGCTTCTTCTATGTATAAGTTGAAAATCATGGGTGACAGCACACATCCTTGTCTTACACCTTTTTTTATTTTGGCTTCTCTGTGTTCATCACCAATATTTATAATTGCCGTCTGGTTTTGATATAGATTGTAGATTAGTCTTCTCTCTCTGAATTTTATTCCCGCCTGTTTTAATATTTTAAACATAATTTCCCAATTGACATTATCGAATGCTTTTTCTAGGTCTATGAATCCGATGTAGACAGATTCTTCCCTGATAAAAGCCCTTTCTATTATTAGTCTAAGAGAGAGAATTGCTTCTCGGGTGCCTCTGTTTCTTCTAAAGCCGAACTGGTCTTCCCCCAGATTTTCTTCAACTCTTTGTTCTATTCTTCTCTGGATTATTTTGGTTAGGATTTTGGAGGCATGTGAGGTTAGGCTAATGGTCCTGAAATTTTCACATTTATCCGCGCCTGTCTTTTTGGGAAGTGTGACTATTTTGTTTTTTTGGAAATCTTTTGGGATGATTCCCAATTTATAGATTTTGCTAATTAGTTCAAAGAGTTTGTCAAGTGCCTTTTCCCCAGAGTTCTTTAGATTTCAGCTTGTATATTGTCTATTCCGGGTGCTCTATTATTTTTTAGTTCCTTCAAAGCTGTCTCGAATTCTGACCTGAGTATGGGGTCTCCTAATTCGTTTTCGTCCACAGATTCTTCTTCTTCTATTGGGTTCATTGTTTTTTCTTCTCCATAGAGTTCTTCTAGGTGTTCCTTCCATCTATTTGCCTGTTCGTTTTCGTTTAGAATAATGTGGCCTCCTTTATCTCTTATGTTCTTGCTTTTTGGCTTGTCTTCTTGAAAATTTCTTTTATTGCCCTATAGGCTACATCAACTTTTCCCAATACTAGATTTTCGTTGACTTCTTTACATTTTTCTTGAATCATTTTTTCTTTTGCTTTTCTACATTCTCTTATAACTTTCCATCTTAATTTTTTATATGTTTCTTTCCCTTCTTCGTCTTTTCTGTTCTTAAAATGATGAACATACATAAAATAAATAAATAGTTAAGAGTCTTGACTATCTTGGAGCTGTACTGATCCAAACGCAGAAAGAATCATTAAAATCGCTTCATAAACAAAGAAGTTATGCCTGAACAAACATAACAAAAAAGGTCCAATACCAATGAAATTCATATTTTTACCAATCGGAAACTAGACTAAACCCAATGCAAAAAAATCATCAAAATCGGTTCACAATTGGCGAAGATATCAGATAACATAGACAGGAAAAAAAAAATCAGTCGAATTGAGAACCTCCTCCTTTTTTGAAGTCGGTTAAAAGATCTTAACAACGATGACCATCTCATGATAATAGAATATTTTTTATTATCGACTACAGAATATCATTCAACCCCCCCCCCCTAAAATACCCCTTTGATTAAAATTTAATACGATTTTCGATTTGTGGGAAAATTAATAATACAAATCGTTGCTTTAGAGTGTAAACCTGCTAACTCACAACAAGGATATTTTACAGGACAGACAAAAAATAAACAAAATTTAATATTATTATACTTAATAATGTTGTTTAGGAAAGAAACTATTTTTCTCATTTTTTTCTCCAACTTATGAAGTAGCAGTTTTTCTTGGACGATGCTGCATCTCTTTTTCTTTCGAACGGTATTAATATGTCATATATGATAAATAAACTGCAACGGATCGTTGCTAAACTTTATCCAAATTCATTTGAAATATTAATATGTTCTAGAGTAAAGTACTTTAAAATATAATTTTACTAAAAACTTTATTTAACCTTTTTTGTGGGTCCAAAGGTACTTAATTAGGATATTAAATTTCATCAAAATTGGTTAAGTTATTTTTAAGATATTTAGAAAAAACTAAAAAAGTACTGAAATAAAGTACTAATGTTTGTGGACCGATATGTACCAAAAACTAATCAGCGCTTCGTTTTGTTAAAAGAATGGTAGGTTTTAAATTTCATTTTAATCGGTGCAAAGGTGTGGAAAAAATCGTGGACGAAAAAACGATAACATACATACATCCATCCATCCATCCCCACGCACTTCCAAAAAAATGGTACTTTTTGGCCTCTCGACGAGACCCCAGGTAATTTTTGGCAAAATCGTCACGTGCTAAAATTCAACCTAATTGAATACTACAATTTGTGACCTTAATTGAGTCCATGGGTTCCGTAGTCTTTACCTGAGGACCCTTTGAAGTCCCGCTTGGCGCGCGAGCGATTACAATACTTTACCCATGCTTTGCATTGGATAAAGTAAAAATGGAGTTAGCAGGCTTACACTCTAAAGCGACGATATATAACTTGTGAATTTCAAGTGAGTATCTTATTTCGTTTACGAACTACAATGGTCTGGCAAACAAACTGATATTGTAACGACATTATTATAGGGTCACGTTTTTATTTTTAAATGGAACCGTTAAGACAATAAAAATAATTTGCGCTCGACACTTGGGACGCGTAATCATTTCCTCTATGGATGCAGATATTCTCTAACTTCCCTAATTCAATTGGCATTAATAAGAGTAAGTAAAATTTCAAGGTAGGTTTCAAAAAATTTAAAATAATATATGTTTTGAGTTTTATTTCGACATATATACCAGTTTTCCATGTGTATTCCTGAAGATGGCCTCGTAATCCGAAATATATAATTATCGAGATAAAAATTAAAACATTTGTTTTAATTTTGTGAAACCTACCTTGAAATTTTACTTAATTATTATTTAAAAATGTTTCACCTTGAACTGACACCAAACTATTTCAAAATCACTTGGAATTACCTACCTTACATGCGATTTACAAACTTTACCTAAAATCTAAAACTTATTTTGCAAATACTTTATAACTATATTCATTTATATGTACTCGTATGTTAATTACATGTTTATTTGAATTTATTAGAGGACATCCTCATTGATTTCCTTTAAATTATAGAAATAGAAAATTCTATTGGTGAAAATCAGAGTCGCTAATTAACAGGGAAGTAAAATTATTATAGGATAAAAGATTTTGTTGTTATAATAACTTTCTACCAATAGACGTCTCCAAGAGTGAATTCGAGTGATTTTACATGTAATTATTAATGAGAGTTTATAATGGGAATTAAGGACAAGTTTTTGTATGATTTTATTTTTCAACAAACGTTTTGACGACTTCTTCAGAATTTTAAATAGTTACTATGTCACATTCGTCTAAAATACACTATTTTTCTTTATCTCTGTTACCAAAATGACCATCAGAAATTCAAAAAATTCGGCCCATTCACATAAAGAATAATTAGATAAATAGTCTTAGAAACAATACAAACAGAATCAGACAACACAGTTTAAGAACGCAATATAGAACGGAATCATTTTACACATAGAAATATCAAATTCAAATAACTTTTTATTTCATATCAAATATCTAATCAAATAAATTTTCTAGAAAATCATAGATCAAAGATGGTGTCATCTATTAATTCCGATGGAGTGGAATATTTTTAATTATATGTCAGAGGGGTTGTTTTTCTATGATTTTCTAGTAAATTTGAATCTATTACCATCGGCAAATTAATATCTTTCATATCAAATAAATTTTATTCGAATTTGATATTTCAATGTGTAAAATGATTCCGTTCTATTGCGTTTTAAACTGGGTTGTCTGATTTTGTTTGTATTGTTTCTAAGACTGTTTATCTAATTATTGTTTATGTGAATGTGCCGAATTTTTCATATTTTTGAATTACTGATGGTCAATGGTAACAGAGATAAAGAAAAATACTGTATTTTAGACGAATGTGTGATGTAACGATTCGAAACCCTGAAGAAATCGGCAAAGTCGACGAAACGTTTGTTGAAAAATAAAAATAAATCTCACAAAAACTTATCCCTAATTCCCAAAATAAACTCTCATTAATATACATTCTGGACGAAAATGATAATTAATAAATAATTAATTCTATATATCAGACAGAGATGTCACGTTTATCGTAATTTCCGCCCCTAAGCTCTGTATTCATGGATCTATTTAAAATCCCCTCATTTTTACTTTTTTAATCTCTTAATCAATATTCTTAAAAATAAAGTAAAAAATGAATAAAATTTTAATTTTCTACAATTTCAATTTTAAATTCAAATTTTTCTTAAGATCATATAACAACAACAAATTTCTTTACGAATTATGCAAATTTATATTAAGGAAACAAAAAGTTTCCAATTTAACTTTTACTTTTTAATATACTTTTAATTATTCTCTTAAAAGAGTGTACGCATATATATGTACTATATAAGATATATATAAGATAATGCAATTTTCGTACTTAGGTATGACTTTTGTATGGGTTTTATAGAGTAGACGTACGTACGTGGTAAACTTGAAAGCAACAGGCAGCAGATACAAACTTTAACACAATTAATTGTAGATAGAATCATGCACTTAACATAATATTGTCGTTACGTTTCTCTAAATAAGGCAAACTATATTTTAAGATTCAATTAAAAGAACAAGAGTTCAAATGAGAATGAGCATTTTATTTAAAAATAATTAACCGACTTCAAAAAAGGAGGAGGTTCTCAATTCGACTGAATTTTTTGTGTCTATGTTACCTGATTTCTTCGCCAATTGTGAACCGATTTGGATGGGTTTTTTTACATTGGGTTCAGTATAGTTTCTGATTGGTAAAAATATAAATTTCATTGATATTGGACCTTTTTTAATATATATGTTCACGCATAACTTCTTTGATCATCAACCGATTTTAATTATTCTTTCTGCGTTTGGATCAGGATACAGCTCCAAGGTAGTCAAGATACCTAACCATTTATTTATTTATTTATTTATTTTATGTATGTTCAGAGAGAACTTATTGCCACGTGGACTGATTTCGATGATTATTTTCTTATTTAAAAGAGGGTACCTTAGGGGTGGTCCTATAAATTAATAACATCACTAAAAGGAGAAAAATAAAAATAATTTTTAGAAAAAAATAAAAAAACCGACTTCAAAAAAATTAAATGTAACAAATAAAATAAGAAGAAGAACTCAAAAATCAAATAAAATCCACTAAAAGGTATAAAATAATTATCTTATTTAGTTAGAACTAAACGACGAAATTTTTACATGAAATCACTTTTTGAAGTCGGTTCCAAACAAACTATATAATTGAGCGTACCCGCCAAACGTACTAACAAGAAAGTCATATAGATTACCGTTGGATAAAGTGATTGAAACTAGAAATTTAAAGGATGTTAATCCCGAAAATATTCAGAGTATTCTTGTGAATTTGCCATGGCTGAATCTGAATGATCATGATATAAATGTTGATTTTCTTATCGATCGTTTGTATTTGAATATAAAGAAAAGTCTTGATACTGTGGCCCCATTGAAATCAAAAATAGTTCCTAGTCATTTTCAGAAATGCTGACATGACTTAAATTATAGAGCCGCGTGCATTACTAATACAAGGGAACACTGGGACATCTACAGGGTTTCGCGTAATCTTGTTACATCAAAAATAAAGGCAAAAAAGAGGACTTATTATGCACAAGAGATAGAAAAGAGTAAAAATTCTAAACATATGTGGATGAATATAAAGACTGCTATTGACTGGAGACAGCAAAACCATATAGCTAAAATGAGATTTGATGGAAAAACATATAAAGATGAATTGTTTATTGCTATTAAGTATAATCAGTTTGTTGAAGAAAGTATATTGAAGTTGATAAATGACAAGGATAAAAATGACTATGTTACATATCCATAACTAGACGAAGGCGAACAAACGGAAGAGTTTGTAATTAGGGAGATCGACTGGGAAGATATAGTTAAGGCAATTATCAATTTGAAAAAAAAAAATCTACTGATATTGTTAGTGATATGGTTCTTTCACTTGCCAGGGATTTTCTTCTGGAAAAGGTTCAAGAAATTATTAATATGTCTATCCGAGACAGCAGGTTTCCTCAGGGTTAGAAACAATCAGTAATTATACCGATTTCAAAGAAACGGAACGCACTGGAACCAGATGGTTTCAGGCCTGTTAATTCTCTTCCCTTCTTAGAGAAGGTTTTTGAATCTGTAATGGACAAACAACTGCTTGATTATGTCGATAGGAATAATATTTTGACTCCAAATCAATCGGGATTCAGAAAGAGGCATTGATGTGAGACAGCTTTACAGTTGATAATAACAAGATGGAAGAAGTGGATCGATGACCCAAGAAATGTGGTGGTGGCGCTGGATCTTCGGCGTGCATTTGAGACGGTGAATCGGGATCTACTTCTGGAGAATTTGAGAAGATATGGTTTTGGTGATAGTGCAGTGAAGTGGTTTAAATGTTATTTGTCTGGTCGAACTCATGTTACAAAAATTAATAATGTGATTTCCGATCCTCAAACTGATAGTGTTGGTGTCCCCCAGTGAAGTATTCTTGGGCCTTTGTTGTTTGTATTATATATCAATAACATTTGTAACTGTATTAAGGATGATGTATTTATAAATCTGTTTGCCGATGATACACTAATATCAGTGGAGGATTGTGATGTTGAGAGGGCTTGACAGAAAATGAATGGAACCCTTAGGAAGTTGGAAGACTGGCTAAATATGAATAAACTGTTTATAAATTGTACGAAATCTAAAGTAATGCAATTGGGAGAGGGTGGAGAAAGGTTAAGTCCAATCTATCTGAATGGTGTAAATTTGGAATAAGTGGATTCATTTAAATACCTCGGAGTAGTGGTTGACTCGAAGTTGAACTTTAAGAGTCATCATAGTGAGCTCTTGAAGAATGTAAACAGAAAAGTGCAATACTTTGGTAGAGCTTGTAATAATTTGAAAATGAACACTAGAATTAAGGCGTATAGAACTATAATTAGTCCTAGTTTCTCTTACTGTCCTACAATATTATATTTTGGCACTCAGGAGAATATTGATAAGTTGCAACTCTTACAAAATAGATGCATGAGATTTATATTAAAATGTGACAGATATACATCAATAAGTAGTATGCTGGAATGCTTAGGACTTATGAATGTGAAGCAATTCTAATTTTTACAGACAATGTGTTTTGTATATAAATTATATCATAGCCAGATGCCAGCCTATCTGAATTTCACATTGGTCAATGAGCTCCATGACCATGGGACGCGAATTAGAGACGATATATTTATTGAGAGGGCGAGGAAAGAGAGCACAAGAAATTCATTATATTTTAGAGGACTTGAGGAATTTAATTCTTTACCAGCTGAAGTAAGAAATGCATCAAGTCTGATTCAATTTAAGAACCAAGTGAGGATATATCTTAAGAGGGACAGTTGAACATTTCTATTGAGAAATATTGAGAAATATTATAACTTTAGTATTAAGATTTGTAAATATTGTAATATATATGTATGAAAAATACATTTAAATATAAATAAAATAAAAAAATAAAAATAAATAAAATAAAATAAAAAAGTAGGATCCGTCGAGTTCGATTCATAAAATGTATATGTTTGGCACCGACTTCAAAAATTCATGTATATATATTTCGTAGTTTAGTTGTAACTAAATTAGATAATTATTTTATACCTTTTAGTGCATTTTATTTGATTTTTGAACTCTTCTTCTTATTATTTTATTTGTTACATTTGATTTTTTTGAAGTCGGTTTTATTTTTTTTCTAAAAATTATTTTTATATCAAGTAAATTTTTATTATAATAAGCCGAGTAGCTGAAACCATAATAATCAGGGTGACCCAAAACTCAATGTTAATGATTTTTCTACATGTACTATAAATCTCGGCTAATAATAATTGAAGGGCTACAGCTAAAAACTATCAAGGTCCATTTCAAGTTTTTGTAAGAATTTATTTTCATAATTTAAATCAGGTGTGTCCAACCTCTTAGCTTACAAGTCGCATTTGAAGTAAAAACAAATGCCCCGGGGCCGCAGATAAAATATATTGATTCTATTGATATTTTTTAATAAAAAAAAGACTGACTAGTTTTGATAAATGGCCTAAATTCATGTTTCGTAAAAAATAAAAGAGTTAATAATATAGAATAATAATGATATCCTCCATGACAAAGAAGCAAAAATTTCTTAAAAATATATAACAGGAATAGTAGGGAATTGGATCAAATTAAAAAACATAGGTTTTTTTAAATGGGTCAGTCGTTTCGTCAATTTATTTTTACTTTCTCAGTGGATACAAAACGTCTGGCGCATTAAAAAAACTTATATGTTTTTAATTTGATCCAATTCCTTACTATTCCTGTTATAAATTTACTATGAATACGAATGATGTAACATTTTATTAAAAATATTTATATCTAATAAAAAATCGAGTCAAAATATGATAAAATTATGATCATTTTTTCGGAAATTTTAATATATATTTTTTCACATTCAAAATCTAAATTTTATTTTTCGAAAATTTTTTGGGAGATTGTCCAATTTCTTCTTATTTTAAAAACAAAAAAAAATAGATCAAATTGTATCAGATATGTTTTTTCCAGAAAGTATTATATATAAAAATCTTAATGTTTTAAAGAAATTTATAATTTTATGTTGAGTCGCATTCATTGCAGTGCTGGGCCCCGGTTTGGACCAAAAATTTTATATTGTAGTTTTCGTTTAATAAACGTATTTTGAATTTTACTAAAGAGAATTTTCTTTAATATTGCCTCCCATATTTTTTTTTTATGAAAATGATGAGAGAAGGAGTTATACCAAAAAGTTGCAACCCCTAAAAGGCCTGGGTTGGCCCCTCCATCGTGAAAAGAAGAAGAAAGAATTTTATGGGCTGGGCGGGGGTCGAAGGTATCTGTGGATACGGGTCTTAAATAGCTGAAGGTTATAAGTCGCGGGAAAGATGGTGGCAGGGAGTGAGTTCTAGTCTCTGGAGGTCATAGGGTCATAAAGTTGGGGAAAGCGCTTGTTCGACAGCGAAGGGGTGCTGAGCGTTTGAAAACCGCGTGTTTCTCGTAAAGAGGGCATTAGGGGGGATAATTGATTTCAGCTCGACTGAACAGACACCGTGATAGTATCTGTAGTACAGGGAAAGGGCAGAAACGGTTCTTCGGTGAGCCAGGGAGGGGCCAGCCCATACAGGCCTTTAGGGGATGGACCTTCTGGTGTATCTCCTTCTCACATCAATATCATTGAAAAAAAAATTAATTGCTCGCTTCTGAATTCCATCCAGTGTAGCAAGAGAATGCTTGGAGGCACTCCTCCACAGATGAGAGCCACCCAGACAGGGACGAATTTGAGACTTATACAGTATAAGAAGTTGACTGGGAGTATAACAGCGTCTAGACCTAAATAGGAGACCAAGCGCAGCTTTAGCAGTGGTTGAGATATGGTCATTCCATGAAAGGTCAGATCCTAGAGTTACGCCTAGCATTGAAATTTTATCCCTAAATTCTAATGAGTTTGAGTCGAATATACGTACAATTAGGCTTGGAAGTTTCAATTTAGATTTCTGAAATGTTTTCCTAAAATGATAATGATCGTTTTTAGTAGTAACCATTCACATGTTATTTATTGTGCTGCTGCTGCTTTTGAGAAGAAACAAGATGAGTGAGTCAGGTCCATAGCAGTTTGGACTCGCCTGGTATCAGGCAACCAGGAGAACTAGAAGGAGTCTTCGAAAGGGAAAATGCCCGCGCGCGACCCTGAGAGAGACGAGCCAAGTTGGGGGTAGACGGGCGTGAAATACATCCCCATATTATATTAGAAATACAAAACAGAACTAGATTAATATCTTAGCCCAGTCATATGGGAAAATATTAAAAAATGCCTAACATACATGATGAAAAAAAGTGCAGCCTCTAAAAATGGAAATTAGCCAATTTTAATAAATTTTTCGGCGGGATTATAAATATCAAAGAATTTTTAAAGAAAGTTCACTCTAAGGATAAATATTAATAACTTTTTAATAATAATACGTTATGTTCAGTTAAAAATAATTAAAAATTCCTGAATGATATTATTGTTGTTTTACTCTATTTCTTAACCTTTTTGAATAATAGATTAACTGAATATACTTCTTTCTTTCTATAATCGCATAGAAGTCGCTCATTTTCTCACTCGCAAAATTGTAATTGTGCTGCTGAAACAAGAAAACGAATTTTCTCTATCCAATCGGGTCCATGAGACAAATAAAATATTTCTAATTAAAAAGACTGAAGATGAAGTTCAAACTTCAAAACAAAATTTTAAAACAAAAAAAAATAATATGAACACTTATTTATATTTGGTTATATTATATTTAGTTGCATCAAACAGAGGAAAATCTAATTAATTTCTCTTTATGAATCACCAACTCTGTTATTATCGAAATACTAAATATTTCAATTAAAGAATCAAAATGTCAAAATTAATGCCCAATGAACTAGTCAGAATCATACACACAATTTCTAAAACAAACTTTTTTGTAATCAGACGACCTTGCAACGTAATGATCTTAAAACTTTGATTTTTTTTTCAGGAAAACAAAATTTCCCTTACTATATAGTTACTAAAAGAATAATTTATTTTAATTGTTTAATAATGGAAATAAAATGAAGTATGTTAAATTATTATTTGAGGAATAAAATATGGTGCTGCTTTTGGAAAGGAGATGAGAAGAGAGTCGGGTCCATTGGACGCGGCTGGTATCAGGAAACAAGGATTGAACAGAGAGGAGTTTGCGCGTCTGCGCGCCAGAGGGATGCAACCCCTCTGGTAAAAACGGGACGGGGTGGAAGAGAAAATCAACTGGTGTAGACTCCACTCGACTTTCAGACGAGTTTCTCTCTTATTTGAAATCATCCTACTAATTATCTTATTTCAAATTACTTGAATTTGGGTTTACCCCAAGATGTTTTGAAAAAACTGGAAAAAAGTCAAACAAGATAAATGTAAGGATTTTTAAAATAAAATAAACTGAGCGAATTCATACCGTTTCGGTCTCCGATAAAGCCTTTTATTGTGAACATCGAAATATGTCAAAATATATGTTAATGGTATACAGCTTCCTAACTATCAACTTTTCGTTAATAACCTTCCTTTTCAAAATAAAAGTTCATAAAATTTCCTACAAATTTCATCATTAGGTTTGTTTCTCAGGCCAACCATTCGGGCTCAAGCGCTAGTTGAAAATTGGCGTATTTTTTCTGTTTCCGCAAATCCCAAAAACTCGCATTTTTTCGATTTTCTCCCATTTTGACCATGAAGGAGCAGGTTTTCGACAAAGACCATTCTAGACATTTTTTAACTAGATTAAATTTTCTAAAATTCAAACACAGTTTCATCTTAATTGGATAATGATAACCCGTACCGTAATGAGGTTGAAGATTTGAAAAATTGATATTTTTTGCAAAAAATCGCAATTTTTCCTTCATAAAATGAAAACCACTCATCCTATTGAATTTGATTGATTCCTGTCTCACTAGGAAATTTTGTTTACTTGAACCACTTTTTTGTTAAAACTCTTAGATTTTTAGATATCCAGCATTTTCCATTGAGCCCGAATGGTTAATCGGAGAAAAAAACCTAAATTATGAAATTTGTAGGAAATTTTATGAACTTTCATTTTGAATAGTAAGGCTATTTACGAAAAGTTTATAGTTTTCGAGTTATAAGCAAAAAACTGCCAAAAAATGAGAATTTTTACCTTTTTTTTGCATTTTTGACAATGTTCCGTCAACAAATTTTGTTAGCAAACCTCAAATTCAGCACACCCAAAAACACAAAGTCTCGAAGAAATTACAACTACCCCAAAACTTTAGGGGTAAAAACAATTTAACTGGACTATTTGTTTTAATAAAAAAAAAATTCCCACTAAATATTTTGCTTTGTAGATTGACCCCCCACCCCCATGAAAATTTTCTGGCTACGTCACTGGGCAAGAGCATCACATAGAGTCACATCTCATATTTATTATTTATTTATAAATAATAGCTAAATAAATACAAATCTCTTATAAAACAGTCTATGGTAGATCTAAATATCAAAAATCCACACGTTTTTCAGCAGAAATACTCCCTTTATCAATGGAAATTTGAAAAATTGAAAAAAATGATTTCTTTAAAAAAGAAAATTAAAAGCAACTATTAACATTGAAAATAGAGCACGATAGAGATTGTCTTGTAGATGAAATTACCTTGAATGGAAATGAAAAAATATAAATATTTATGATTTTTTTTTTATTGCTAAATATTTTTCATAAATACCTACTAGAAAAAAGACGATAATATATCAGATGATTGAATTCTTGTTGTTTAAAATTTCGAACATTTCTAAAATTAATATTTTTTCTAAATAGTGTTCTAAATTTAAAATTTTGGTGATTGGAATAGACAAAATTGTGTTCAAGCTTAGTTGAATGGCTTTTTTTAGGCAACTTATTTTTTAAAATTTCTATTGATAAAGGGAAAATTTCTCCTGACACGTTTAAATTTTTAGTAAACGTTTATAGATTGATTTACAAAATATTTGTATATATTTATAAGCCCAAAATCAAGACAATTTTTTATTTTTTCAAATTATAATACCTAATTATAAGCCCGGAAGTTCTTCAAATAATTAAATAAAAGACAAGACTGTGGATGAATCTAAGCTAATAAGATAGAAAACGTGTTTTGACAAAGAGGATTTATAGGGGGTATTTTAGAGTGTAAATTGGCCAAGGAAATGGTAAGGCTGAAATCAGAATATTTCCCCCAGATAATTATTAGTAAATGGGAATTTTAAAGAATTGGGAAAGTTGGTATAAGACACGGGTCAGCAAACTGCGGCTCGCGAGCAACGTGCGGGTCTTTAGACACACTTAAATGCGACTCAGAAATAAAATGGGAAATGAAAATAAAACTACCAGAGTTTAATTTTTTTGAAAAAACTTTCACTCAATGTTCTCAGATCTACATAATTATTTTATATGAGCAATCTTTTCTAACAGGAATTTTATTAAATATTAATTGAGGGTCCAAATTACTGATGACAATTAGGAAACGAGGCTTGAATTAAAAACCACTTGTTAGAAAACGGACTCAGAAATTTTCTAAAGAAATGTAAACTATTTTCTCAGACTGATTAAAACAATTGAATTTTTGGTGTTAAATTCAGTTAATAAAGATATTATTATTATAATTTTTTTAATACTACATTAAATTTTGCTTATTTGTAAATAATTTTTATAAAAAAAATAAAACCGACTTCGAAAAATTAAATGCAACAAATAAAATAATAAGAAGTCAAAAATCAAATAAAATGCATTAAAAAGGTATAAAATAATTATCTAATTTAGTTACAACTAAAGGACGAAATATTAACATGAAATCACTTTTTGAAGTCGGTGCCAAACATATATATTTTATGAATCGAGGTCGACGGATCTTACTTAGAACGTTTCACGGGTAAGCTGGTTTGTTTAGCACCGACTTCAAAAAGTGATTTCATGTTAATATTTCATCGTTTAGTTGTAACGAAATAAGATAATTATTTTATACCTTTTAGTGTATTTTATTTGATTTTTGAGTTCTTATTATTTTATTTGTTGCATTTAATTTTTCGAAGACGGTTTTATTTTTTTCTATAAAAAATATTTTATTTTTCTCTTTTTAGTGATATTATTAATAGTGACTTAAGATGATATTTTGTATGCATCACGTAAGAGACAGATTCGGGCGAAGAAATCAGGAAAAGATAATAAAATTCAATTCATAAATATAGAAATTCTCTCGAAACGTTTGCGGGTATTAAATGAATGATTTAAGATTTTTTTTATTAAAGATTTTATTATAATTTCGATTATTTGCTCATAAGAATTGGAGATTTACCTTATTTCGTCATTGATCATATCATCAAAACTTGACCAAATTAATATGGGACCACTCCTAAGGTACCCCTTTTCCAATAAAAAAAGAATCATTGAAATCGGTCCACGTGCCAAAAAGTTCTCGATGAACATACAATAAATAAATAAATAGTTAGAAATCTTGATTATCTTGGAGCTATACTAATCCAAACGCAGAAAGAATAATTAAAATCGGTTCATAAACAAAGAAGTTATGCCTGAACAAACATAAGAAAAATGGTCCAATAGCGATGAAAAAAAATTGGAACAATCGGAAACTATACTGAAAAGAATGCAAAAAAAATCATCAAAATCGGTTCACAATTGGCGAAGATATCAGGTAGCATAGACACACAAAAAAAAGTCAGTCGAATTGAGAACCACCTCCTTTTATGAAGTAGGTTATAAATATATTTATCTATATGGCTCTAGAATGATTTTTAAATTTTGGCTCTTCCGTCTCAAAAGTTTGCCGACTCTTGATGTAGGATAAAGCAGAGAAGTCGAGTAATTGCGTCAAACCAGTCATAGGTCCGAATACCTACTCGAAAATGATCATGATACTTAGGCATATCCGACCCAATGAACTATATAGTATTCTGTCAAATTCAATTTAAATGCTCTCTAATAAATAATAATTAAATTATTATACAAATAATGTAATATTATAAATAAATAAATTACTTTATAATTAAATAAAAGCGAGATGGGATAAAATTGAATGAATGCAATCAGTATGTACTTATACATATATACATATATTATTAATTGAATTTAACTCGATGACTTTGATTAAATGATTTTGATTATTACTAATATTATGAGTACCTAGTATTTGGATTAAGCACTATTCATTTAATCAAAACATTTGCTTAAATAATAAATGAAATAATTAATAATTATTACCAATGAAATAGAACAATTAAGGGTAGGTTTTTTTGTCATAAATAACGCATAAACGAGGAAATCGGATTTTAATCATAGAATTAATGTGTGTGTATGTGTGTAATTTTAACATATAACACATGGCCAAATGTAAATACCGAAGGTTTTTCTTCCTAATATACCTATAGGTATTGTATAACTAATTTCTAAATAACATGGTGTCGATTCTAGAAGAAACATTGAATTAAATATAAAATTCTAAAAATAATATTTATTTATTTATTATTTGTGGAACACCAACTAGTATTTTACCTTTTTAAATTTATATTAAATTAATTTTATTCAAAATTTTTCACCTATTTTGACACAATCCTCCTTAGAAATTATTAATATTCCAAGTTCAGCAACATTACTGGTACCTAGCTATTCTACATAAGAATTCTAATAAAATAGAAAAATGCGTCGTTCTATTTTATTAGAATTCTTATGTAGAATAGCTAGGTACCAGTAATGTTGCTGAACTTGGAATATTAATAATTTCTAAGGCGGATTGTGTCAAAATAGGTGAAACATTTTGAATAAAATTAATTTAATATGCAATTTGGATGTTGATGAAGGCAGTCCACGGTGGTTGTAAAAAATAAGACTATAGTGGTTTTATTATTTTACATTTATTTGTTAAACCGACGTTTCGGAGATTTATTCTCTCCTTCTTCAGGGTAACAAAAAGTCAATGAAAGTAGTTCAAATCATAATTACTTCCTGTCTCCTTTGACAATGCCAAAAAAACATTATAAAATTTTTTCATCTCGAATAGAAATAAAGTAAAATAAAGTAAAAAGCAATTGATGATTTTTACTTTATTTCTATTCGAGATAAAAATTTTTATAATGTTTTTTTGGCATTGTCAAAGGAGACAGGAAGTAATTATGATTTGAACTACTTTCATTGACTTTTTGTTTACCCTGAAGAAGGAGAGAATAAATCTCCGAAACGTCGGTTTAACAAATAAATGTAAAATAATAAAACCAATATAGTCTTATTTTTTACAACCACCGTGGACTGCCTTCATCAACATCCAAATTGCATATTTATACCAGTCCGTCTCCTAAAGAAAAACTCTATCAATTAATTTAATATATATATATACATATCGAGTATATTATTAAGTTTGTTTTTAATTTGTGAAACACCGCCTAATATTTTATACCTTTATTTTTAAATGCAATCGAATGCGAGAAGGGTGCACCAGTAAAGATGCAGCCCCTATGGATCTCGAAAGACCCTTGCATTACCGGAGAGAAGGGAAAGTTGATTAAATGAGAGGGTGGAGACGTAGGTGTATATGCACTCGGGTTTTGAAGGTTTGAAGATTATAAGTGCTGGGAAAGATGGAGGCTGGGAGAGAGTTCCAGTTCCTTGAAGTCATGGGGATATATGTATTGGCGAATGAAGTGGTCCGGCACTTTTCTAATTTGACCGAGAAAGAGTGTTGGGAGTCGGCAAAACGTGTGCTGCGTGCAAAGCATGCTTTGGGGGAATTATTGATTTTATCTCATCAGAGCACCTGCCGTGATAGTATCTATAGAAAAGGGAAAGGGCAGAGACATTTCTTCGATGAGCTAGCGAGTCGAGGGAGTCAGTGAGGGTAGAATCGTCAATTAGCATGACGGCTCGTTTCTGAATTGCATCCAGGGTAGCAAGAGAATATTTAGAGACTCCTCTCCATAGATGAGAGCCGTATTCGAGACGGGGGCGGATTTGGGCCTTGTAGATGGTGAGAAGATGTGGGGGCTTGAAAAATCGCTTGGATTTGAATAAGTGGCCAATCTTCCTTGCTGCAGATTTCGCCACAGAGGAGATCTGTTCATTCCAAGACAGGTTAGATGCGACAGAGACGCCCAACATGGATACGCTGTCACACATTTTCAGGGTATTCGAATCGAAGTGAATATCAGGGAAATTTTTATTTTCGCGCCTAGAAATTAGACAACATTGAGTCTTCTTTGCATTAAAGTTAACTAAATTTTGAGAGGCCCATTTATTCAATTTGTCTAGGTCGAGAGTGATTGAGGAGGCGACATTGATTCGATTATACCTTTTAATTTACCATACAGGGTATGGTCAAGTATTGTAATCGTGCATGAAAAAAGTGGTTTTTTTCCTTCTTTTTATTTCGAAATTTCTCAAAAAACGGCTGAAACTATTTTCATTAAAAAAATTGAGCAAAACCATGGCATTTCGCTCTACAACTCAACTCATGCTTGAGTTGTTTGCCATAAAAGAATTTAGTCTTTTTGATTTTAAGTTGATTCTTACACGTTTTCAGTAGAGGTTGCAATTAATAGTCAAAACATCACAAATGAAATGCAATAAGGTTATTCTTCTAGTATTAGATAAGAATCGATCGTTATTTTTGATTTTAAGCCGATTCCTCTCTTGTCTTCACCAAAGGTAACGGATAAGAAAACAACGCAGTTGCTATGGTTATTTATAAAATTTCCTCCCAAATTTTTAGCATTTCACAGAGGCCTATCCATTTTTACTTAAGTTAGGTTAAATGAGCTATATTAAACCGATCAAATTAATAAATTTTAAAGAATTTAAAAAAGTACTATCTTACTCTAGAATAAAGTACTTTAAAATATAATTTATACTAAAAACTTTATTTAACCTTTTTTGTGGTCCCAAGGGTACTTAATTAGGATATTAATTTTCTTCAAAATTGGTTAAGTCATTTTCAAGATATTTAGAAAAAACTAAAAAAGTACTAAAATAAAGTACTAATGTTTGTTGGCCGGTATGTACCAAAAGCTAATCGGCGCTTCATTTTGTTAAAAGAATGGTAGGTTTTCAATTTCATTTCAATCGTTGCAACGGTGTGAAAAAATCTTGGACCAAAAAAACGATAACATACATTCATACATCCATACATATATACATACATACGCATGCACTAAATGGTAAAATCGCACTTTTTGGCCTCTCGACGAGACACCATGGAATTTTTGGAAAAACCGTCACGTGCTAAAATTCAACCTAATTGAATACTACAATTTGTGACTAATTGAGACCATGAGTTCCTTAGTCTTTACCTGAAGACCCTTTGAAGCCACGCTTGCTTCGAGACCAATTACAATACTTTACCCATGCTTCGCATTGGATAAAATAAAAATTTAATGTTAAATTTAAAAAATAACGAAAAATTCTGCGTTTATCAATGAATTTTATAAAAAATGAGCAAAAAATAAAATAAAATTTTAAAAATTTAAGAATTTTTTTGGGGGTAGCATTCTCTGGTTGAAATGTCACCGCCCGACACTGACATATTGATAGATAATATACATTCACTAGTTAACCCTCAAAACTCTGCTTTAAATATTTAATAATTGGCTGGATAAATCCGTATAAGAAATTACATTTCAAAAAAAGTTAATTCCATTTTTCTTGTTTGTTTGTTTTTAGTTTGAAAAAGGTGCAACCCCTAAAGGCCTGGGCTGGCCCCTCCATCGTGAAAAGAAGAAGAAAGAATTTTATAGGCTGGGCGGGAGTCGAAGGTATCTGTGGATACGGGTCTTAAATAGCTGAAGGTTATAAGTCGCGGGAAAGATGGTGGCAGGGAGTGAGTTCCAGTCTCTGGAGGTCATAGGGTCATAAAGTTGGGGAAAGCGCTTGTTCGACTTTTATCCAATTTGACAGCGAAGGGGTGCTGAGCGTTTGAAAACCGCGTGTTTCTCGTAAAGAGGGCATTAGGGGGGGGGATAATTGATTTCAACTCGACTGAATTGACACCGTGATAGTATCTGTAGTACAAGGAAATGGCAGAAACGGTTCTTCGGTGAGCCAGGGAGTCGAGTGAGTTGGTTAGAGCCGGGTCTCCTATTAGTTTAATTGCTCGCTTCTAAATCGCATCCAGTATATTGAAAAAATTCACTAAATACACATTTGATGGATTTAAATCTAAAAGTACGTACTTAGTTTTTTTTTTTTAATTATATTGATTTGAGAAGGAGATACAGTAGAAGGTGCATCCCCTAAAGGACTGTATGGGATGGCCCCTCCATCGTGAAGAGAACAGAGTAGAAGGAAAGAAGCCGGGATCACGAGCCAAATATCAGAAAGTTAGATAGAATCCAATTTACTAAGTTTTTTAAGGGCTTCGAGCAGTGGTAAATTTTGTTGTTGTGAGTTTCTATCATATTTAACGATGCAAAAAACTCTATTAAGTGCATCAAAATAACAGACAGGTGTTCTATAAATATAAAAAAGTGTACTTAGTGAATTTTTGCAATAAACCGACGATATTGATATTTATCTTTTTTGAACACCTCCAATTTTAGTCACCGAAAAAGTAATGACTCTCTTTTTTTATTATACCAGCATTTTGTAGTAAATCTCATTTTTTCTTGTCTTTTTTGGGGGTAGCATCCTCTGGTTGAAATGTCACCGCCCGCCACTGACATATAGATAGATAATATACATTCAGTAGTTAACCCTCAAAACTCTGCTTTAAATATTTAATAATTGGCTGGATAAATCCGTATAAGAAATTACATTTCAAAAAAACAATTATCAATCAATTATATTAAGGAAATGGAGAAGTTAAAAGAGAAAAAAAGGAATAAGACAACGGGAAAGGGTGTAAAAAAAGATTGAATTAAATCAGGCTGTCAACAAAGCACATCAAGCAAGCATCCATCCAACAACAGACAGACAGACATTCAAGGAGTGGGAAAGGAAAAAAAATCCCAGTACGGAAATGGAAATGCTTGCCTAATTGAACTGAAAAAGGGTAGCAAAAACATCGCGTTGACATGTTAATAATTCGCACGATTTCACGAAAAGCAAACGGAAATTCAATTAAAACAAACAGTCACGTCTTTTCGTCCCCCTTCTTGTTCACTTTCACTCACTCTCCTAAATGACAAAGAGTAATTAAGAAAGTCTTAAGGGGTTGAGAGGAAAGAAAAGAGAAATAGGTATATAGAAAACAACAGCAAAATCGAGTAATTTGTAAGAAATATTCAAACAAAGGTATTTCTCATGATTACTAAGAGAGCAGGGATTTATTTCCGTTGAGATAATCTCTTAATTCATCTAATGATAAGATAGGAGAGAGAGGAATTTCCATTCAGTTTTGATTTTATTTGTGTTGTTGTTGTTGATGTTGTTCTCGTGTTGAAAATTCCACAATTTACTTGACTAGTGGAATTAAATTCAAACTTGAACTATGCACAGAATAAAAAATAAATAAGAAGGGGGGGGGGGGAAATGAAAACTTTTTCTAGATATGCTACACTTTCATAAAAAATTCAAAATTTATTTTTTAACTATTAATTAATTAGTATTTGGAATACCAAATTTACGCGATAGTACGTTATCAAATTTTTTGTACGCCCTAGTTCAAAAACAGGTGTGAATTTCAAAAGGAAATTTCACATGTAGCTTTTGTGTATTGAGATTAAGAGCTTTTTTGTCCGAAATCTAATCAAAACTAAGGGGGTTATTCGTGAAGTTCAAGTTTGAATTTAATTCCATAGAATTATAAAATTTTCAAACTAAAAAAAATAAAATATACTATGAAATGAACATATAATAACAAAAAGAGAGTATTATTATTTTCGGGGGCTAAAATTGGGTAGGGGAGGGGGTTCAAATAAAAATAGAACTATCAATATAAGTCCTAGACCCTTTAGGGGCCGTCCATAAATTACGTCACACGAATTTCATGATTCCTGTGTCACTTTTTGATTGAGCTTCCCTGTATTGTGACGTCACACTATCTCGTTACCAATTATAATTTTTGACATTTTTTTTAGTTTGTCTTTTGGGATATCACAATTTTTAAGATCAAGGGCCCCCCTGTCACATTTTGTCAAAAATTTGAGATCCCCCCACTTTATTGTGTGACGTAATTTATCGACGGCCCCTTAATCGATTTGTACGAAATTTCGTATATGCACTCTATACGGCCTTATAAAAATGACTAACAATGTGAATTTGATAGTGACCAAAAACAGGGAGGGAGGGTTAAAAAATATTGAAAATGGAAAAAGAAAAAGCTTAGATATTTCTAATAAAATAGTCTCAAAATTAAAAGAAGATATTATTAATTCCTATAATGGGCCCAAAATTAATAGTGGTGGGGGTTTCTTAAATACAGTGGAACATCGAGATACGAGCAGCTCTATATACGAGAAATTCGAGATACTAGGAAAATATGAGTGAAAAATTCGTCTCTAAATACGATCATTGACTCGAGTAACGAGCAACGAGCCAGGCAGTTGGTAGGCATTTTAAAAAGCAAGTGTTATTAGATAAAAGAGAAAGAATTTAATCTTTAGTACAAATTCTAAGATTTTCGTAGAAATATTATTAAATTGTGATAGCAGAAAATACATTGGTTAATCTGAACCCGAGCTGATTTTTTGAAAAACATTCCAACTATTTTCAAAAAAGATGCTCAAATCTTTTATAATTAGATGTTTTTGGTAAAGCAACCAAGTGATTCTGATCAAGAACCTAGGTCCAGTGGGGTAAAATTCCCAAGAAGAGAGAACCTTCCTGAATCAGTAACACGTTTCGTCTTCCCCACATCCCTATCGCCATTCAGGACTCTTCATAAAGGTAATCTAGGGTTATATTATTTCCACTGTTATTTATTAGGAAAATTGATTTTTATGTTGATGTTTTTGGGGGTGCGGAACGAATTAACTGGTTTCATTATTTTCAATGGGGAAGTTTGTTTCTAGATACAAGAAATTCGCTATACGAGCTCAATTCTGGAACGAATTAAACTCGTATCTCGAGGTTCCACTGTAATTATGAATTATTTTAATAAATATCTATAATTATTATAATCGGCTTTCGTGAAGACACCGAGGTGATTTTTTGAATTTTTAAACTCACTAATAGTTCATGACAAATAAAATTTATTAAAATTAGAAAATTTAAATTATTATTTTAAATATTGAAGGATACAATAAAAGAGTGTGTCTTCTGCTGGAATTATAAATTTTATTTATTTATAACGAGACTATACTTTCATAAATTAATTCCTGTGAATCAATTGTAATAGACTGATGAAGAGGGCAAAGCCCTCGAAACTATAGTCTTGTTATAAATAAATAAAATTTATAATTCCAATAGAAGACACACTCTTTTATTGGCTCCTTCAATATATAAAAATTCTGCTACTCTGGGCACAAAAACTTTCAATTTAATATCATCTTAAAAGCCAATACCTAGCCACCTGACCAGCAAAATGATCTCCGAAGGCGTTTTGGGGATATTTCGAAAAAATAGAAAAAAAATCACTTTTTTCATGTACAATTACAATACTACTTGGCCATTCCATGTATAGTAAAGTAAAAATAGTAGGAGTAATGAAATCGAGCCACTGAGGAAGTCAAAATAAATTGACGAAACGTCTTATTTAAACTTATTTAAAAAAAGCTCAGAGTTTTAATTTAGTTCCCTGCGATTCCTTTTAGATAATATGGATTTTAATATGGTTGTAAATGATAAAACTTTAAATTTGTATTTTAAAACCCACTAATAGTTCATGACAAATATAATTTATTAAAAAAATTAGGGAATTTAAATTGTTGTATAAGGAATCGTAGGGGACCGGATAAATTGCAACTTTGAGCTTTTTTTAAGTAAAAACTGTTTTTGACAAGGAGTAATGAAATCGAGCCATTGAGGAAGTCAAAGCAAATTTACGAAACGTCTGGCTTTATTTAAAAAAGAACTCAGAGATTTAATTTATCCAGTTCGCTAAACGATTCATTATGAGATGATATGGATTTTAACATGGATGCGAATGATAAAACTTAAAATTTTTATTTTTAAAACTCACTAATAGTTCATGACAAATAAAATTTAAGTTATTATTTTAAAATCCAATACGTAGCCCCCTGACCAGCAAAATGCCCACCGAAGGCGAATTTAGCAGCTGGTTAAAAACAAGAAAAGGGGCCAGATGTATGGTAAAATCATGTGGGTGGCCACATCAGTTTATTTGTCTATTTTTTAGTATATTTTGAAGGAAAAAAGTGTTTTTTATAAATTTTAATTTTCTCTAAAGGTTGAATAAATCATTATAGGAGAAATTTCTCCGACGCTTGTTCTAATTACAGAGCAATTAATAGTAGTGGCTGATTTGCAAGTTGAAGTTGGAAAGAGTGGGTGGGAATTCACCCCCCCCGACCGACCCTCCCACTCCCTCTGACACAACCCTGGAAGTAAAGGATGTCACCTCGTTTGGCCACAAGCCAAAACCACATACATTTGTAGTTGGCTGCCTCCTAATGCCTCCTTTACGCCCTGCAAGCTCCTTACTCTCTCTCTCTCCTGACCAGAACAATTATCATCCACACACCCGTATACCACCTCACTCCCTTATCTTATTTTTTATATGGAACATTGGATAATAAATTTGAAATGCATTAAAACAAATGAGAAATTATGACAATGCTACTAATTGGAAATGGCCATTGAATTAGAACTTATATCCCTGCTAAGGTTTCAAGTAAAAAGAAAAAATTTACATATTTATATAAATATTATTACCAGGTGTACAAGTATGGAATGCGGTTTTTTTTTCTAAAAAAAAACATCTTCAGGTAGTTCTTTCATAAATGCAAAAATTCAAGAAGTCTCGAAACATGGAATATAAGTTATTAAAAGCATAATACACACACGGTTAAAATTTGAAAACGATTTAGAACACCAAACACGAAATAATTGCAATTAAAAATGAAATTTTACATATCGTAGATAGGGAAAGGTTGGAGAAATTATCATTTTTTTTATTTTATTTTCATCTAAGGACTTTCACCATCTTGATGGAAAACTAATATTTCAAGGAATAATATATTCGGAGTAATTAAAAAAATAAATAAACTGCAATGGATCGTTGCTAAACTTTATCCAAATTCATTTGAAATATTAATATGTTTATCCTTTATTATTATTAATCAGATATCACTCTGCAATTTGCAGTTCATGTTGACTTAAATTCAAAAATAATGATCGATTCTCATTTAACAGTCGAGGAATAACCATTCTACATTGGATTTTTGACGTTTCGGTTTTTATTGGTAACCATTGGTGAAGACATGGAGAATTCGACTTAAAATCAAAAATACCCATCGATTCTCATCTATTACTTGAGGAATAACAATTCTACAATAGATTTTTGACCCTTCGATTATTATTGGTAACCATTGCTGAAGACATGGAGGAATCGACTTAAAATAAAAAATAACGTTCAATTCTTATCTAATACTAGAGAGATAACCTTATTGCATTCCATTTTTGATGTTTTGACTATTAATGGCAACCTCTACTGAAAACGTGGAAGAATCAACTTAAAATCAAAAAGACTAAATTCTTTTATGATAAACAACACAATCTTGAACTACTGGAATCCATTGTTAGGTTTAAGGGGAAAATTGTTGTTGAACAGTGTTATTAATATTATTTCTTAGATTTAATTTAGTTTTCTAAATTTCTTATATATTTATTTGTAATCCAAATTTAATAATATGCTCTTAGAATTAATAGCCAATTCGTTTTGATTGTCAAAATAGAGATAGACAATAATTAATTCTATAACCAAGGGATCTTCGTCTTGTTATATGTCTCAGTTGTATAAGCGAATTCGCAGAAATTAAGCAACGGTGAGTGCGGATTGTGTTTGGATGGCTAATCATTTGAGGTCAATGCACATGGTTGACTTTGAACTTCCCCTTAACTTAAAACTCATGGGGCATTACAACGCTATTTACATACATTTGCAATGTCTGGAGCCTTCTGGGCTCAATTCGACTCTCTATTTAGACAGAAACACGATAATAGAGTCATAGACATTCATGAACGAACGCCCTCCGGGGAAGCCCTTTGAAAAATGTTTCCGCTTTTTTCTCTTTTTCTTTTAATAATTTTTCTTATCCCAATAGGTTGTTTGTCGACGAGTAGATCTAGGGAGGTTTTGTCTTTTTATAGTGGCTGTCTCTGACAGACAAATGACCCTGTTAGGAAGCCAGGCAGAAGAAGAAGAATAGCCGTGGGTAGGAGCAAGGAAATGAGAAGATGTAGAAGAGAAAGTAGGCGAAATGGTGAAAGTTGGAGCAAGTCACCAAGCACCACGGGTGAAGGATTAACGTCAAGGGCTTTTCGAAACAAAGGACCGCTTTCTATTCAGTAAATAAATAGGAAAAAAAATCAATCGGCTGAGAGAAATAGGTTTTTTTCTTATAAGTACTATTATATCATATACTTGTTGCAGTTAAATATGGAGCATTCTACACCAAATCGGAAATTTTTTATTTTGAATTTCCTTCATTTTTTGACATTTTTTAGTAGCCATCAAAAAAACTCTTCCTGGTAAATTTTGAACATTTTTTTGATCTCTGGTTTATAAGATATCGAATTTCGGTTTTCAGCTCATAACTTCTTCAAAAATGAGTCTAAATTCAATTTTTTTGCTTGTTGAAATTTTTGTTTTTTTACATACTTTTTAGAAAAAAAATACAAAAAATTATTTAAAGTGTTTTTATATGCTATTTTTGTGATTGAAAATTTTAATCTTGTTTTTGAAACTGTATGTACTAGTACTCTTCGATTTGTTTGATAATTTTTTATTTTAAACTTCTATTCATTCTACAGATTTTAAGACCGGGTTGATAGTGGTCCTAAATAAATAAAAGCATTAATTTGTTATTACTTTCTTTCAACAAACTAAAATACTAATTATTTATTTCAAACACCTGTTAACGATAAAAATGTATAAAAATCAATTCAAAATAACTAAAAAAAGAGAACTCAATACCAAAAAGTGGTATTAATAATGGATTAATAGCGAATAAATTTTTTCGAAATTTTCAAAAATCAAAAAAAATAGTATTTATCATAGGACCACTATCAACCCGGTCTTAAAATTTGTAGAATGAATAGAAGTTTAAAATAAAAAATTATCAAAAATATCGAAGAGTATACATACAGTTTCAAAAACAAGATTAAAATTTTCAAACCAAAAATCGCATATAAAAAGACTTTAAATAATTTTTTTGTATTTTTTTCTAAAAAGTATATAAAACAAAAATTAAAAAAAAAGTGAATTTGGACCATTTTTGAAGTGTTATGGCGAAAAACCGAAATTCGATATCTTTTAAGCCGGTGATCAAAAAAATTTCAAAATTTACCAGGAAGGTTTTTTGATGGGTACTGAAAAATGTCAAACAAAGGAAATCAAAAATTAAACTTTTTAAACTGTCCGATTTGGCTTTGAATGGCTCATATATAATCTATTTTCCGAAAATTGCCTCTAAAGATTTCATTGAAAATCACGGGTTAAAGGGTTTTTTGGTCTAGAAATCGATGTGTTAGGTCTCATCGTTGGGTAAATTTAATTTGATAGTGAAGGGATTAGATGAGGCAGTTCAGATTCAAAATAAAAGAAATTTAATCTAATAAGATATCATTTAATTAGACAAAGGTTTTTTCTCTCTTTATTTATTTATTTTTTCCAAAAACAGACGTTTCGGAGGTTTTTCCCTCTTCAGGGTTTTGAAAAGGTCAATGAAGGAAATACTTGTCCTCTTCAAAACCCGGAAAAAGGAGGGAAAAATCCTCCAAAACGTGGCTTTTGAAAAAAATGAAGAGTGAGTCTAATTAAATGACATGTTATTATTATAGAAATAATTTATCTTGTTTTGAATCTGAACTGGCTAATTCAAATCCTTCAATATCAACTTAACAGTCCGTTTCCGTAAACTATTTTAAACTTATTAATTTGATAGGTTTTTTTAATAAAATACTAGCTTCAAGGCCCGCCTTCAGGCAGCCTTCTGCTAGCCGGGGGCCTGCCCTCGAACTCCCACATGGCTGCTTTATTGATGTTTTATTAGTAACAGAGAATAAATATAATTGTTTTATTATAAAGTCTTAAATAGATATAATTTGAGATTCTATTTAACTGTAATATACACTCATAACAAATAAGATGAAACAAATATTTAAAATGTATTAAAAATCTCTATTTATAAAAAATTATCTTATTCTCAAGCTTGAGTTGTTTATCATAAAAGAATTTAGTCTTATTGATTTTAAGTCGATTCTTCCACGTTTTCAGTAGAGCTTGCCATTAATAGTCAAAACATCAAAAATGGAATGCAATAAGATTATTCCTCTAGTATTAGATAAGAATCGATCGTTATTTTTGATTTTAAGTCGATTCCTCCATGTCTTCAGCAATGGTTACCAATAATAATCGAATGGTCAAAAATCTAATGTAGAATTGTTATTCCTCAAGTATTATATAAGAATCGATTGCTATTTTTGATTTTAAGTCGTTATTAGGTATATTTTCTGTGTAAGTACTTCGAATGAATAAAATCTTTATTTTTAGGTTATTTAAATAAACTATCGTGATCTCAGAACAAAAAAAATCGATTTTTTTTTATAATTAGAAGAAGTTATTTGAATCCTATCTTCATTAATAGGTCAAAAATTTTGTTTTTACGTTGGATTTTGTGAATTTATTTGAAAAAATTGAAGGTGTCCCGTTCCAAGAAAATTCAATTTTTAGAGTAAAAAAAGGAAAAAAAAATTTTTTCTCAATTTTTGAAATTTTTCTCAAAAAGTACATTAAAAAACGAAAAAAATGACCCCCTATTAAGTTACAATATCTTTAATCGTGTCAAAGTTATGAATATTTTAATTATACTTTGATCTATTTTCTTCAAAAATCGAAATTTCGTTATGGGTTAAGATAGAAAGCTAAAAATTTAATCAAATACTTCTTTCTCTATATATAATAACATCAAAAAATAAAAAAAATGAACCGAAAAAAGTCGTTGAATTGACATGGAATGACCTATAAAATTTATTTGTTTGGGACTAAAGTTTCAAAGGCTTGGCCTTCATCATCAGTCTTTTTAATTATAGATATTATTTCTCATGGGGTCATTATCGTGTGGATATTGAAAATCTGTCAAACCTTCTGAAACTATAGTCCCAAACCTATACATATTTATATTTGATATATATATCACTGTTATATCAAAATGTCGTATGGTGGAAGAGAGCTTCTTTCTCTTTTAGGAGGAACATTTGCATTTTCCTTCAATCTTGTTAAATATGTCAGAGTTGATCAATTAAGTGCGCTTAGGATTGGCACCCTTATAGGCCTAATGGGGGGTTAAAGGACACAGAATGGGAGCAGTGGGGGGTGAAGGGGGCCAAATGTTCAAAATGATAAGCCTAATCTCCCGAAAGCTGAACGAATAAAAAAATAAACAAAAAAGAAGAACGTTAAGTGAGTTTTCATGTGACATTGAATTTTTGTTTAATACGAGTATATAGGATTATAATACAATATCATTATTCATAATAAAAACTTGCCAGTTTTAAATTAAATAAAAATTGATTAAAAAAAAAACTAGTTTTGCCTTCATCATGACAATGACTAAAAATCTTAATAAAGCTAAAATTACTTTTCCTGGAAAATTGAATGAATCACTTATCCGCATTCCAAGTCCAAACATTTTTACACCAGAATGAAATTTCTATGACTTTTCGAGTTATTCAGTCACACAAATATATACATAGGAACAAAAATCATGGGTAAAAATGATTTGAATAAAGTCGAACATTTGTAAATAAAAAGAAAAAAAAACTGTATTCTTATATCAGCTGCGATACTCGCCTTCAGCGGGCATCTTGCTGTACCTGGACTCTGTAGTCGGTTTTAAAATAATAATTTAATGTTGTATCATTAGCATCCATAATAAATTTGTAACAGGAATAGCAGGGAATAGGGCAAAAATTAAAAACACAGAGTTTTTATTAAATGGGTCAGACGTTTCGTCAATTTATTTTGACTTCCTCAGTGGCCCATTTAATCACTCATTATCAAAAAACAATTTGAGGAAATCAAAATAAATTGACGAAACGTCTGGCCCATTTAATAAAATCTGTTGTGTTTTTAATTTTTGTCCAAATCACTGCTATTCCTGTTATAATAAATTTAATAAATTTTTTATTATCAGAAATTTAAGTGGTAAATTTCTCTATGATATAGGTGGGGGTAATCAATAAATTATACATATATATATATATATCAATTTTTTATTTTATTATCATTGAGAGACGTTTCGATAACGATGTGCCATCATCAGTCTCACAGATAATCTTTACACATAGCTCACAACAACCCCAAAACAATTTACAAAAAACAATTTATTTTAGTAGCAGAATATTTTAATCCAAGTGCTTTCATGGACATAGACAAAGAACCAGGAAAGCATATATTTTGCTACTAAAATAAATTGTCTTTTTAACCGACTTCAAAAAAGGAGGAGGTTCTCTATTCGATTGAATTTTTTTTTGTAAAGTTGTTTTGGGGTTGTTGTGACCTATCTGTAAAGATTGTCTGTGAGACTGATGATGGCACATGGTTGTCGAAACGTCTCTCAATGATAATAAAGTAAAAAAATTGATATATCAAGTATAATTTATTGATTACTCCCACCTATATCATAGAGAAATTTACCACTTATAGTCTGACTACATAAAATTAAATAATTTCTTGGTGGTCTGAAGGAAAGTCGAATTAATAAATTTTATTTGCCATGAACTATTAGGTAGTGGGTTTTAAAATTAAAAAAATCACACCGGGGTCGTCGCGCAAGCCGATTATAATAAGTAGAGATATAGATTTCAATGATTATATTATGTGTAATCGTGTGTAATAGTTTTGAAAATATACATTTTTTTATAATCCGTTCATTCATTTATGCTAACCCTGTACCATATTTGATAGAAATTAAACTGTGAACAACTTGAATCTCTAGTTTTCATAACATTAAAAACAAAACAAACAGTAACAACAACAACAATAATATTAGGAACAACAACAAAAATAAAATGCTTATATCTTTATATAAATATGTCTTTAAAAAAAGGATCATTTAAATTTTTGAAACGTAACGTCAAGAAATAAATATAAAACAAACTTGAAAATCGAAAATGGCTACCTTGAAAAATCAATCTCTACCAACAAGAAATATTATGTAACTAAGAATATTTAAAAATAAATTGAAATCAAAAACCATTTGTACACTCAAACGAGTAATTGATTTAAATATTATTAACACTAAGTTTAAATTGATTAAAAAATAAAATAGAATATTTCTTAATACAATATTCACCTTGATATAATATTATATTAATTCTAATTAAGTTGCCATGGCAACAATAATGTAATTATTACTATTGATATAGAAAATAAACAAATATATTCTTCATTCTAACTAATATGGGTGCTTTATAATTTATTTATCATATAATGAATATTAAAAATTACAACACACCTTTTGATCCTTCCTTTGAAAAGTAAGACGGATCAGAATTTTGTAGCAGTATCTCAGCAACTCGAAATGAGTGGTTGATCTTTAAAAGAAATGGATTTGAAATTAATCAATTGACTTTATTATATATAAATATGAAATAGTAAAAAATATTACTCTCCTCGTCTTTCGACGAGATCTCAGCCAGCTGAAGAAAAGCGCAATATGACGACGATCTCTATTTAATATAACTCCAAGATGAAACGCGAAACGCAGCCAAAGAATAACTTGAACATCTCAAAATACAACAAATTAGTAGAAACTTTTACTTACTACATAATCATTTAACCAACGAGTATATAGTAAATGAAAGTATACAGTATACATTGTTCTTAAAAGTATTTTTTATTTTTATAGAAGGGCCTCCACATCTCCCCTTATAGCCCTCCGATCCTCCCACACACTTTGTTAAGAATCTAGATACAAGTATCTTTATCATTGGTCGCTAAACATCAAAAGCTTCTGCTATTTTATCAATTATAATAGTATGTACAATCAAAAAAGACCCCTTAACGTTATTCAAATTTTCAAACCTTTGTATTATTTATGTAATTTTAAGTTATATATTAAATCAATTGCTTTTATTTTTCACCGATCCCGCAAAGATGTACCCCGTTTAACGTTATTTTGTTTAATGTTATGCAAATTCGGAATGCATCTTTCACGTTACATGAAAATGCGCGTTTATAACATTAATTATATGATAAACAATAGAGTAGTACAAAATTCCATTGTTATTAGAAACTATGGCATGGATTATATAATCGTATCCGTTCGATAATGTCATATATTTTTAATGGCCCCTAATCAACTTCTGGGGGTCATTATCGACCAATTTAGCTACCATTGATCTAGATACAGCATCTAGATACTTTTTATATAGCTAGTCCGTATTTAGATACCTATTTGAAAAACATTTTATTTATATCTACACTGTTAAAAAAAATTGTAAATTTACTTTGTTTGCAATACAAATAGAAAATTTACAAGATTGTGTATAGTAAAAAAATATTATATTATATTGGTAAAATCACATTAACTTATTTTAAAAATACAAAAATAAATTCTAACTTTACTTTTTTCTTGTATTAATTAGATAATTAATAGTTAAAAATATGTTGCAATTACATAGTTTTGAAGCCGGACATTGAATTTTTTATAGTATAAATATATAAGAAATTTTTAACAGTGTAGGTAGAATTTTTATCACTATTTATTTAAAAAAAGATACAAGATGCATCTTCAGATTCAAATTTTTTATAACTTTAATTGTAATTTTTATTTGAACCAGACTATTTAATTCGTCTGATTACACACAGATAAGGTAAAGTGAAAAATTTGATGATCGTTTATTTTTAAAATATAATAAATTTTGAATATACAATGTGTTAAAAGTTGGAGATGTTTTTTGTACATTTTTTGTATTACATTCTTTAGTTAAATTATTAATTAAATTTTTTCAACTGTAATATGATTAAAAAAGTAGTTAAATAGTTCTTTGTCGAAAGAAAAGTTTAAGGTGAAGGCATCTAGATTAGACTTTTATAATGAGAAACTCTCATTGGAATACAGAACGTTGTTGGCACATCTGAGTCTGGATTGTTGTGAGAGAAGTTTATTGATAGAATGTAGGCTTTTCATATTTCCAAATTCGCACTTTTTGGCCTAACATGGTTGTTATTAAACGTTTAAACTTAACAAAGACTAATTTTCAAAAATTAAATTAATATACACCTCGAGATTACAGAAAATAAAAATGTAAATTGAGGGGATTTTGATGAGGCAATCCAAAATTCAAAAAAAGAGAGATAATTTAAAATTTCTTTTTTATTTAAAAACCGGCGTTTCAGAGTCTTATTCCCTCCTTCTTCCAGTCACCGAAACGTCGGTTTTTTAATAAAAAAAGTTAGTTTAAATTATCTCTCTTTTTTGAATTTTGGACTGCTCCATCAAAATCCACTCAATTCACTTATCAGTCAGTCTCCAAAAACTACTTCAATCTTATTAAAAATGGAAATTTGAAAAAGCGCTCTCAGCCTATCAAGAGACTTCTACAACAGCCATTGAAAACGACCCCAGAAATAAGTGTCTAAAACGTCACGCATTCTGATGAAATTTTCTCATTAAAAATGTGCGATCTTGCAGATTTTAGAATAAATTTTTCTTTCAATAAATAACTTAAATATCAAAGCATCAAATTTCCAAGGTATTCATTCTATTTTGAGTCCTAAAAATTTCTTTAAATCTAAAAGAATAATTCATTTAAAGTGATAGGCAAGAGGTAAGCCAAGAAAAAATGTATAAAATAAAATCTCTAACTTCAAAACCCGATAAAAGGCTATTATTAGTCGTTAACCACTATGAATATTTTAATTCTATTATCTATTTTTTATGTAATTTTATTTTATAAAATATATGCATCTTGTATCTAGATGTTTTGAGATATTCGTATTTTTATATATAAAGTTTCACAAGAGTATAATGTATCTGTATCAGTGGTGGGTGGTGACTTTTCAACCAGGGGATGCTGTACAAAAAAGAACCCTTCATTTTTTTTAATTTTATTTCATTCTTCGATTCTTTTTACTGCATAATATAATTTTTTGGTATTTTTTAAATTTAGTATTAGATTTTTTATGATATGGTATACAAATACTCTTGATGTTTTGAAATTTTAGGGTTGCGCCGAATCCACAGCATCCAAGTACCGCACGCCACTGATCAGTATTTAAATAAATGGTTCCCAATTTTTTTTTTGACCAAACCTTATCTAAGTTATAAATTTTATTATTCCAAAATTGAGTTGCTATTCATGCTGAGGAAGCATAAAAGGCAATGTTCCAATAACATGCCATTTATGAAAGTAAAAAATAAAATAAAGAATCGGCAAATGAAAAATAATGAGTAAGAAATTTTGTGAAAATAATAATAATACAATAAAGTTTTTAAAAAAGCAAATAAAGTTTCAAAATATATCTATAATAGAGAACTGATCATAAGAATCGCAAAACGTTCACTGTTGATAAGTAATTCTTGAATTGCTCTTTAAAAATCAAATTGTCTCGTTATGGGACATAATATGCGCCACGTTGGTAACCATGAATCTAGATACTTTTAAAAACTCATCATTAACAACACATTAGTTACAAAATAAGTATCTATAATTTAAACTAGCTATAATGAATGAATACCAAATTATATAAAATACTAATAAAGTTATATCCAGGTCATAATTAAAGTTTTGAAGAAAAGATACCTATACTCACTATATTATAAAGTATAATAAATGTTTAGTTGAATAAGACAGCACCAAAACAGCAACATATAATCATGAAAAAAAGAGAATATATTGTTAAAATAATCTGATTTTTTTATAATTGAAGAGTCCAAGTTCTAAAGGGTCTAAGTGCCAAAAATTTGTAACCAAGATAATCAAATAAAAGTATCTTGGTAAGTAGTAAACATTAAGTTGGAGTGCCAAAACTTTGCTACAGCGAATGAAGACCTAAATATACCGCTTGCACTTTCTACGTTTGCAATATTATTAGTTAAAGGAGACAATAATTTTTATAAAAAAAATAAAACCGACTTCAAAAAAATTAAATGCAACAAATAAAATAATAACTAAAAAATAAAATAAAATAATCAAATAAATACGCTCGTTTATATAGTTTGTTTGGCACCGACTTCAAAAAGTGATTTCATGTAAAAATTTCGTCGTTTAATTGTAACGAAATAAGATAATTATTTTATACCTTTTAGTGTATTTTATTTCATTTTTGAGTTATTATTATTTTATTTGTTCCATTCAATTTTTTTGAAGTCGGTTTAATTTATTTTTTATAAAAATTATTTTTATTTTTCTCTTTTTAGTGATGCTTTTAATAGTGTCTTAATATAATACCTTGCATGCATCTTGTAAGAGAAAGAGTCGGGCGAATGAATCAGAAAATGATAAAAAATTTAATTCATAAATATAGAAATTCTCATGAAACATTTGCGGGTTTTAAATTAACGTTTTAAGATTGTTTTTTTACAAAAGATTTTATTTATTAAAATTTTGATTATTTGCTTATAAGAATTGGAAATTTACGTTATTTCGTCATTGATCATATCATCAGAACTTGGCCAAATTAATATGGGACCACCCCTATGGTTCCCCCTTTGCAATAAAAAAAGTATCATCGAAATCGGTTGACGTGGCAATAAGTTCTCGCTGAACATACATACATAAAATAAATAAATAAATACGTATCCTGTGACTACTTTGGATCTATACTGATCCAAACGCAGAAAGTGTCATTAAAATCCGTACATAAACAAAGAAGTTATGCCTGAATAAACATAACAAAAAAGGTCCAATACCAATGAAATTTATGTGGTAGCAACCGGAAACTATACTGAACCCAATGGAAAAAAAATCATCAAAATCGGTTAACAATTGCCGAAGAAATCAGGTAACATAGACAAAAAAAATCAGTCGAATTGAGAACCTCCTCCTTTTTTGAAATCGTTTAATAAAAGAGTGTGTCTTCTGCTGAAAAAATACATTTTTAAATTTATTTATAACAAGACTATAGTTTCGAGGGGCTTGCCCCATCATCAGTCTATTACAATTGATCTACAGGAATTAATGTTTGACTTTGACACTTTAATTCCTGTGAATCAATTATAATAGACTGATGAAGGGGCAAAGCCCTCGAAACTATAGTCTTGTTTTAAATAAGTTAAAAAATGTATTTTTTCAGCAGAAAACAGACTCTTTTATTGTCTTCTTTAATTTATAAAAATTCTGCTAATCTCGGCAAAAAGAAACTTTTAATTTAATATTTATAAGCTTGGCACATAGACCTTTTCTACATGTATATCTCGAAATATCCGAAAGTGGCACTTAGACCCTTTTAAACTTACACTCCTCAATTGATAATACAAATAATTTATAGCCATTAAGTAAAAATGCCTACCGTAGTCTAGAGGGTCCTCTATAATAGAAGCACAGCTTCAGCCCCCACAAACCAACCAAACCTTCTTCAGCTAAAAAGAAAGAAATTATTTAGAAACTATTGCCTAATAAAATAATAATAATAATATTGACTTGAAACTAACCGAAGAGTCCACTTCTTTGCGCCCTGATGGTTTGAAGTTCTAACCTACACCCTGAGTATCTAAATAGCTCAGATGGCCAACTATCATCTTGTCTTCTGTCTTCAAGCGGGTCTTGTTTCTTGAGACGACCGCGAACGCGAAATAACGACACACGATTAGGCTCAGTGTGGCCTAAAAATCCTAATCGAGGTAGATAAATCGCTGATTTATTACCGATACCGCGAACGAACGCGAAACCGGAAATGAGTCGACCGGACGGAACGAGAAAACGCGCCCCAAACCCGATAGTAAGTAGAAAGAAGAGGAAAACACATCACTCATACAAGTTACCTATGATAAGAATCATTTAAAAGATTTCTTATCAGAAAATACCAAATCCAAATCTCTCCTCCCACCTACGCACTTCACCTAATTTCGAAACGAACTAAGAAGAGGAGAGTTTGAATCGGTTGAAATTAGGATGGGAAACCGATTGAGCGGTTACATAATAGTCTGTTGAACTTTGCAATACAACGTAAGATTCAAGGATTGATGTGCCCCTGCTGAAAAAAAGAAACCCTATCGAGCGAACATAGCTAGCCCTACGACACATCTCTCCAGGCGTCTCACTTGTACCAAGAGGAACACTCCATATTTCCTGTAACCATCGGTTCCAAGTGAAAGACTTTATGAAATGGTAGTCTCTCGAAAAATTATAGAAAACACACACTCATTCAGATAGAGGATTAAACCGATCTCTCAAGTATTGGTTGCATAGACAGCTGAGCCCTCTCGATAGCTGGAAAGTAATAGTAAGCCTACCTATGTCCGGGCACCCCAAAAACCCGGCACATTCGCGTACCTATGGGGTTCTAGCAAATCCCTATGCCAGACTGAGATCTGAGTAGAACAATTGTCATTGCAACCTATACTTAAGTAAATCAGAAAATCCGTAATTAAGAATTAAAAGACCTAAACCCCACTTATAATTATATCGTTGGCGAAGGCGCAGATTAAAAAAATTATAAAATCGCCCCCTATCATCTAATTCCTCACCTAGGAGGAGATATAATCGCGGATTATCAGTATTATAAACTGAACCTAACTAAAAAGGCATGTTTGTGGTTGGGTGTCTCAATGTTTAGTGAATGTATGTGTTTGTCGTACCTGAAAATAAAACACATAGACACACTGCACACCAAAAAGAAAGAAAGGAAGATAGAAAGAAATCCCTTCCCCAGGTAGGTAATAGAGTAGTTAGTACTTTCTCTATACCTAGATGGACACATACATATACTAAACATCGTTAGACCAACCACACACCTTTCTATTCTATTCATTCCTAATTTCTAAACAGTAAAAACCTTTTGTTGAGCCTTTATGATTATCATTTGGATAATCAAAAAGCGGAGACTGCGATGTCCCTCGGTGGTCGGGGTGGAATGGATGGTGGATGGATGGTTACCTAAATGGGGGAGAGAGACATCCTAACACCTAACTCGACTCGAGAAGACACGAGATCGAGTTTTACTTACACCAAAATATAATACCTATAACCACCCATCTACACCATCCATTTTACTCAGGACAGCCATCCTTCCTTCCTTCCTGTCTTAGAAGGTGTAGGTCACGCTGCATGCATGGTTCATGGGTATGCGTTTGGCAATCCAGGGTCACTGAAAATCCTATCCTAACTAATATTTATTGTTGTGTTCAAAAATTAGTTACAATTAATTATGTATGATTTTAATAAAATTTTAACAATCAATTTCTTTAATGTGTAAATTAATTTTAAATTGAAAAATTGAAAAAGAAAAAATCAATGAATTTAAAATGAAAAAATATGAATTGAATTTATTTAATTAAAATAAAAATTAAATTTACTTTTACTTTTAATTTAAGTTTTATTAAAATTTTTAAAATTACTATTTTTTTTAATTCTACTTATAAGGGTTGTAAAGATGAGAACCTGTGTCTGAAAGAGAAAAAAATTAAAGAAAAACATCCTACGTTCTAAGAAGGCATTCTAATGCCTTTTAGTAATCAAACTAGCTAAGTACCTATATAGCTATAGGTATATTTAACTGAGAAAAAAGTTTTTTTAGTTAAGATTTTGGTTAAATTTAAGAAATAATTCGATCGACTCCAAATAAAACTAATTGAATTGATCTGCGCCCCGCTTGTGAATACATACATTCGTTGTATAATACTGGACGATCAGCAGCTTGGAGAGATAACCGCCTTCCAATTCTCCGTAGAACTACCTAGAAAGAATAAAAATAATATTTCAATTATAAAAAACCAAGAGCATAATTATCTTTTAGCTGTGATGAGTACTGTATAAATTACATTCCACTTAAATTTCACCATTACCAACTAACCCTTTGACGTAT
>JALMQS010000507.1:0-86465 GCA_024734495.1 Forficula auricularia | reverse complement strand
CGAACCGAACCGAACCGAACCGAACCGAACCGAACCGAACCGAACCGAACCGAACCGAACCGAACCGAACCGAACCGAACCGAACCGAACCGAACCGAACCGAACCGAACCGAACCGAACCGAACCGAACCGAACCGAACCGAACCGAACCGAACCGAACCGAACCGAACCGAACCGAACCGAACCGAACCGAACCGAACCGAACCGAACCGAACCGAACCGAACCGAACCGAACCGAACCGAACCGAACCGAACCGAACCGAACCGAACCGAACCGAACCGAACCGAACCGAACCGAACCGAACCGAACCGAACCGAACCGAACCGGAACCGAACCGAACCGAACCGAACCGAACCGAACCGAACCGAACCGAACCGAACCGAACCGAACCGAACCGAACCGAACCGAACCGAACCGAACCGAACCGAACCGAACCGAACCGAACCGAACCGAACCGAACCGAACCGAACCGAACCGAACCGAACCGAACCGAACCGAACCGAACCGAACCGAACCGAACCGAACCGAACCGAACCGAACCGAACCCCGTTTAAACGCGCAATTTTAGATTGTGGTAGTATTGGTCACTCCCGCCGTTTAACCGCGCAATTTTAGGTTGAACTAGTGGGGTTTGGTCACTCCCGCCGTTTAACCGCGCAGTTTTACATTGAACTAGTGAGGTTTGATCACTCCCGCCGTTTAACCGCGCAATTTTAGATTGTGTTGGGCGGCCACTCCCGCCGTTTAACCGCGCAATTTTAGGTTGAACTGGTGGGGTTTGGTCACTCCCGCCGTTTAACCGCGCAATTTTAGATTGAACTAGTGAGGTTTGGTCACTCCCGCCGTTTAACCGCGCAATTTTAGATTGAACTAGTGAGGTTTGATCACTCCCGCCGTTTAACCGCGCAATTTTAGATTGGGCTAGTAAGGATCGGCCACTCCCGCCGTTTAACCAAGCGCAATTTTAGGTTGAACTGGTGGGGTTTGGTACTCCCGCCGTTTACAACCGCGCGCAATTTTTGGTTGAACTAGTGAGGTTTGGTCACTCCCGCCGTTTAACCGCGCAGTTTTAGATTGAACTAGTGGGGTTTGGTCACTCCCGCCGTTTAACCGCGCAATTTTAGATTGGGCTAGTGGGGTTTGGTCACTCCCGCCGTTTAACCGCGCAATTTTAGATTGTAGTAAGAATTGGTCACTCCCGCCGTTTACATTCTCCCACCGCGCAATTTTAGATTTAAAGTATTAAAAATTGGTCCTTCCCACCGTTCATCTTCTGCCGAGCATTTTTACTTTATCCAATGCGAAGCATGGGAGAAAGTATTGGAATCGCTCTCGCGGCAAGCGCTACTTCACAGGGTCCTCAGGTAAAGACTAGGGAACCCATGGACTCAATTAAGGTCACAAATTGAAGTATTCAATGAGATTGAATTTTAGCACGTGACGGTTTTGCCAAAAATTACCTGGAATCACGTTGAGAGGCCAAAAAGTGCCATTTTTTTGGAAGTGCGTGGGGATGGATGGATTTTTTCCACACCTTTGCACTGATTGAAATGAAATTGAAAACCTACCATTAGTTTAACAAAATGAAGCGCTGATTAGTTTTTGGTACATATCGGTCCACAAACATTAGTACTTTATTTCAGTACTTTTTTAGTTTTTTCTAAATATCTTGAAAATGACTTAACCAATTTTGATGAAATTTAATATCCTTATTAAGTACCTTGGGGACGACAAAATAAGTTAAATAAAGTTTTTAGTAAAATCATATTTTAAAGTACTTTATTCTATACTAAAATAGTACTTTTTTTAATTTTAAATTCTTTAAAATTTATTCATTTGATCGTTTAAAAATAACGATCGATTCTTATCTAATACTAGAGGAATAACCTTATTGCATTCCATTTTTGATGTTCACTCAATCTTGAGTTGTTTACCAAAAAAGAATTTAGTCTTTTTGATTTTAAGTCGATTCTTCCACGTTTTCAGTAGAGGTTGCCATTAATAGTCAAAACATCAAAAATGGAATGCAATAAGGTTATTCCTCTAGTATTAGATAAGAATCGAACGTTATTTTTGATTTTAAGTCGATTCCTTCATGTCTTCAGCAGTGGTTACCAATAATAATCGAAGGGTCAAAAATCTAATGTAGAATTATTATTCCTCAAGTATTAGATGAGAATCAATCGCTATTTTTGATTTTAAGTCGATTCCTCCATGTCTTAAGCAATGATTACCAATAATAACCGAAATGTCAAAAATCCAATGTATTGTTTTTCCTCGACTGTTAAATGAGAATCGATCATTATTTTTGAATTAAAGTAAACATGAACTGCAAATTGCAAATGATATCTGATTTATATAAAGGAATAAACATATTAATATTTCAAATGAATTTGGATAAAAGTTTAGCAACGATCCGTTGCAGTTTATTTAGATTTATATTAGTGAGTACGAATTCATCTCTCCTTCCGTTAACTTGCCCGCCGCGCAATTTTAGATTGTTAGTAGTTAGATTTAATTACTAACGCTGTTTACCTACTCATCGCGCAATTTTAGATTTATAGTAGTAAAAATTGGTAACTCGAGCAGTTTACATCCCCCCCACCCCCCAACTCAACCACAGTAATTGTTAAAAGACCTTGTACAAATCAAATACCAGTACAATGTCTCCAATACTGCAATTTGATTCGTATCAAAGTCTTAAACATTGGAAATTTTGTATAAAAATTTTGTCAAATATTTGTCAAGAAACAAATATAGAAAAATTTATAACGTCTAAGTATGATGAGAGAAAGTTCGATATTGAGTTGTGCATAAAATCAGAAAAAGAAAATAATTAGATTGAAGTATCGAGGGGAAAATTTAAAAAGAAGGGGTAATTTTGAAAAGTGTATTATTTATTATTTATTCATGAATGTTATTTTTTTAAACAAAATTGAAATTGTATTTATCTATCTATTGTAAAATAAATTTATTAAACTGAAAATATAAAGACGAAATTGCTCGGAAAAAATTTAGACAAAAAGAAAAGATTACAAAATTGGATATAGATAATTTTGAAATTTAATTAATTTTTTTTTTGTACTTAATAATTTAATAAAAATGTTAGTATTAGTAGGACGAGCACCTACCTGAAAATAGAAAAAAAGATTTATTAGTAAAAGAATTTAGTGAATTTAAAGTAATATAGAGTATTAAATAGTTATATTACCTTAACAGCCAACGTCTCGTGTTTCGACCTGAGATGCTGATCCCACAGTAACACTCTGACACTCGCGCACAATAAAAAATATAGTCGCGATTCACTTCGAAATGGGAAGAGTAAGGAATTTACGGGAAAATGGATAAAAGGCTAAAAAGATTAAGGATTTGATTTTCAAGAAAATAAGAAAATCAAATACTTAATCTAGTAAATGTTAATGTTAGTAGGACGAGCACTTACCTGGAAATAGAAAAAAACGAAATTATTAGTAAAATAATTTAGTGAATTTAAAGTTATATAGAGTATTAAATAGATATATTACCTTAACAGCCAACGTCTCGTGTTTCGACCTGCGATGCTGACCCCACAGTAACACTCTGACACTCGCGCACAATAAAAAATATACTCGCGATTCACTTCGAGATGGAAAGAGTAAGGAATTTACGGGAAAATGAATAAAAGGCTAAAAAGATTAAGGATTTGATTTTCCAGGAGATAAGAAAATCAAATACTTAATCTAGTAAATGTTAATATTAGTAGGACGAACACTTACCTGGAAATAGAAAAAAAAGAAATTATTAGTAAAATAATTGATGTGGGTGTGCGTGTGTGTGTGTGTGTGTGTGTGTGTGGGGGGAGCTACACTACTAACACGGTTGACGCCGACGTGGTATTTTACTTGTAGATGTTCCGATGCGGAAGAACGTCTGACGAATGTAATATATATACTAGTATTTCAGGTTTGAGGACCGTATCCGAAGGTGAGCTTCTCTGGTGCTCAATGTATATGATTGTATATATTTTAGCGGTGTGCGCTTCGTACGCCAGGACCTTTTCCTCAAGACGTATATAAAATAAAATGAAGTAACCGCCTTGTGCAACCTATAGGCGCTCGACGAAGAAGGAAAATGTATATTTGGAGAATTTGCTGTCATTCGCTCTCTCTATGATAGTAATAAAGATAAAAAGTCTCTCTCCAGTGGCTCGGAATAGAATAGTTGTGTTCTGCTTTGTCTCTTGCTTAGAGAAGACTCGGACTAGAATAGTAGTAAATAATAATGCTTTCTCTGGTGGCTCTGAATAGATTCTAGGTGTATCTTGCCTCAGAGAGGACTGCTTTGTGTGTCTGTCTCTCTCTCTCTCTCTCTCTTTAATTAAAAGGTGTGTTTGTGTGGAATGATCTCGTCTAGCTGACAAGATGAATCACCCAAGATTCAGGGATGAGTATCAACAGATCGCAGCATGGCAACTGCTCTACCGATTACAAGTCGCCGCCTGGTATTTGAGTCGTTTACAAACGATTTCTGAGTCCCGACATCGAATACCCATAGTTGACCGCTTCAAGTAAAATTATAGAATCGAAAAGAATTTCGTCTATAACATAGTTTACAAGTAACGGCAAAAAAGGCTTATACGATAAACACGATTGAACCTATATTCATCTAAAAAAGATACATAGTTATAGTGCCTTTCGACACAACGGATCTCCCGAGTTTTATTATTGCTGAATACAAATTGTCTAGAAGGGATTCGGCCTTAGAGGCGTTCAGGCTTAATCCCACGGATGGTAGCTTCGCACCAACGGCCGACCGACCGAGTGCGTGAACCAAATGTCCAAACCTGCGGTTCCTCTCGTACTGAGCAGGATTACTATCGCAAAAACATGTCATCAGTAGGGTAAAACTAACCTGTCTTACGACGGTCGAAACCCAGTTCACGTTCCCTATAGGCGGGTGACCAATCCGACGCTTAAAAGACGCGTTAAACGGCTGGAGAGATGAGTAACTATAGGTGAGTCAATATGATATGGTAGCTGCCGCGCATCGGACGCGTGTTAAACGGCTGGAGTTATGACGACTATCTATAGGTGAGTCATTATGATATGGTGGCCGCGCATCGGACGCGTGTTAAACGGCGGGAGGGATGACTAACTACATGTCACAAGTTAATGTTTCGTTTCATATGACTTTTTAAACTTTTTTCAAAAAAAAAAAAAAATCATTAATAATTGTTGTTTTATAAAACCTATTAATTTCAATTTTTTTAAATTGAATTCTTACTACTATAAATCTAAGATTGCGCGCGGGTAAACGGCGGTAGTAACCAATTGCTTCTTAATACAATTTATCAATCTAAAATTGCTAGGGGTAGGTGGAGGGAGAATGTAAACGGTTCAAGTGATGAATTCTTACTAATATAAATCTAATATTGCGCGCGGGTAAACGGTAAACGGTTTGAGTGATTCTAACATTTCTAACATTTTAAAATTCGCCTCCATGTCATGTGACAAGTCAATGTTTCGTTTCATATGACATTTAAAACTTTTTTTCAAAGGCATCTCCAGATTTCAAAAAACATCGTTTTTAGAAGGTTCAGAAGTTTTTTTACCATTTTCTCTCAAAAAGTACTGAATGTAAACGGTTGGAATGATTGAATTCTTACTACTATAAATCTAAGATTGCGCGCGCGGGTAAACGGCGTGTCAAATTACAAAAATCAAGTCTTTCGGGCTCTTTAGCATTTCGCTATACTCGGGATTTCGGAAAATTTACATACATATTTAATTATAATTAAGAAACCCTTCTTAATATTTTTATAAAATACTAAACCAACATTAAACAATAACCATTACATATCTTAAGACAATTGTGATTCATAGTTACAACACAGTTTCTGAGATAATAAGGAATAAATAATTTAAAATATATAAAAAAAGGAAAATTTACATACATATTTAATTATAATTAATAAACCCTTCTTACCATTTTTATAAAATTCTAACGCCACATTAAACACTAACCAATACATATTTTAAGACAATTTTGATTCATAGTTACAACACAGTTTCTGAGATAATAAGGAATAAATAATGAAATATATATAAAAAAATGGAAAATTTACATATATATTTAATTATAATTAAGAAACCCTTCTTACCATTTTTATAAAATACTACACCAACATTAAACAATAACCAATACATATTATAAGAAAATTTTGATTCATAGTTACAACACAGTTTCTGAGATAATAAGGAATAAATAATGAAATATATATAAAAAAAAGGAAAATTTACATATATATTTAATTATAATTAAGAAACCCTTCTTATCATTTTTATAAAATACTACACCAACATTAAACAATAACCAAAACATATTTTAAGATAATTTTGATTCATAGTTACGACACAGTTTCTGAAATAATAAGGAATAAATAATGAAATATATATAAAAAAAAGGAAAATTCTTTTGAAAATTCCTTTGAAATTAATTATGATATGATCGGAGCAACAAAAAAGATAAAAATGAAATGTTTCCTATAGACCCGACGCCGAAAAAAAGATGCGATAAGCGGATGTGGGTTTTTGAGAGTAAAAAGACTACGCGAGTCATGGTTTTTCCGGTGAAATTATTTAAAAAATGGAATGCACTTTTTAAGCGAGTTAACAAAAAAATAAACTAGATAATATATAAAAATTTGAATTTGATGAAAATTATTATTTTAAATTACTGATACAATTAGGCCAAATAATTTTAATTTATAAAAAGAATGAATTTTAGCAATTATAATCATTTCTTTGTAGAAGGATAATTTAATTAAATAAAAGTCATTATTCAACTTACGAAATTATTTTATTTTATTATTTTAAGAATAAATTGAGTAAAATTCAAGCTAAATGAATACTTTTTAATTTGTCATCAAATCTCACTTTCCGCGGGGTAAATTTAAAATTCAAATTTAAAATAAACGAAAACACAATATATATAAGACGAATAATAGAACGAGCTTATACAATAAGCTCCATACTCCCCCCATTTTTAAATTATTTTTTCGCGGGAAATCATTTACAGAGGAATAAGTAAGGAAAAGAAAGGAAATGAAAATTAGGATTGATTAGTTGTTTTATTCAACTCTAGAGTATCAACTAGTAATGGGGCAAGTTTGGATAAAGGACGTTTAAATTCACCCGTAGATGTTTTTAGTAACACCACACGAGTAAGATTATCGGGACCGGGATAGAGTTGTAGGATTCGACCACGTTTCCAATGAAGAGGATTACTCGATTCACAAATTAGGACTAGTTGACCTACAGTGGGTGCGTAATTGGCTTTAAACCACCTTCTTCTTTGTTGTAAAGAATGTAAGTACACTTGACTCCATTTGTCCCATATAACTTGTATACGGTTTTGTACAATTTGCCATCGCGATAGACGATTTAATTCTATATCTCTGAGATCATACTCGGGAATAGATGTTAAGGGAGCGCCAATCAGGAAATGACCTGAAGTAAGGAATTCAAGATCATCTAATCAATCGGATAAAGGATACAATGGCCGTGAATTAAGAATGGATTCTACTCGGAACAATAAAGTTTCAAATTCTTCTAGAGTAAATTTTAATTCTCCACTTAGCTTGGGATTCTGAGGATTAGAATTAGAAATATATCGAAGTACATACGGCGGTGATTCTTTTTACTTTTCGCAAAGTCGAATAAGAAGATAAAAAATCTTTAGAAAAGGATGAAGTTAGTGAAATAAGTGTAATAGGTTTGACTTCTTTAGAAAACTCATTTCTTTCGAGTGATTGATTGACAATTACTGAAAGTGATGGTGTTTCTTTTTGATTTTCAATAAAGGAAGAAAGATGAAATGGACCTGAAAGCCATAATTGATTAATAAGGAGTTCTGATATAGGAGAAGCACGAGAAGCAAGATCAGCGGGATTTACGTTAGAATTGATATATTTCCAGGTGACATTTGGGGTTAGGGTGTGGATTTCATGAACTCGATTCGCTACAAAGGTTTTGAATTTATATGTATTTGATAGGATCCAGGCTAAGGCAATTTGTGAATCACTATAGAAAATAATTTTACGAAATTGAATAGAAAGAATAGTTTGAAAGAATGAGAAGGTTTTTGATAATAAGTGGCAACCACAAAGTTCCATTTTTGGCATTGACATGAAATGTATTGGAGCTACTTTAGATTTGGCAAATAAGAGTTTACTAGAGAATTCGTGATCATTATCATAAGAAAGAAGGTACGCACAAATACCGTAACCTTTCTCGCTTGCGTCGCAAAAGGCGTGTAATTCATAATGAGTAGCTTCAACATTTAATGCAAGCCGGGGAATAGAAAAATTTCTTTAATAGAGGGAAAGTTAATAAAAGATCATGCCACACAATTTGGTGGGGTACAGGTAATTTTTGATCCCAAGAAATTTTTAATGTCCAAGCTTCTTGAAGAAGAAGTTTGAGTAAGAGCAGAAAAGGACTTAGATAGCCTAAGGGGTCATAGATTTTGGCTAGAGAGCTTAATAAAATTCTTTTTGTGAGAATCTTATCAGAAGGTAGACTAATATTATAAAAAAGATTGTCATTTTTAATGTCCCATTGAATACCTAGAGTAGTGGCTGAGGTTAGAAGGGAACGAGAAGCTTCAGAATCGGTTGATAAACCTATATTTTTTAAAGAATTTAATACATTAGTACTGTTCGAAGCCCACTTATCACATGAGAATTTAGCGGTTTGTAAAATAGAAACAATTTCTTTTACCGTTTGAATAAGGTCTGACTCAGAATTGGACCCGGTCAGTAGATCAGCAATATAAAAATGTTCGTTAATGGTTTGTGCTACACGAGGATAAGAGGTTTTGAAGAGATCAGCTAGGTGCTGTAGTAAGCTAATGGCTTGGAAATGAGAATAAGAAAGTCCAAAAAGAACAGTTTTGAGTTTATAATGACTCAGAGGTTCATTAGGGTTGTTTCGCCATAAGACATTTATTAAAACCTGCCTATACATTTGATGTAGATCAACTGTTAAAACATATTTGAACAAACGAAATCTTAATAGCAAGTGACGAATGTCTTGTTGAAAAGCTGGACCGGTTAGAAAAGTTTGATTTAGCGCGATCCCGTTTGAGGAAGAGAAGCTTCCGTCAAAGACTATCCTAAGCTTTGTAGTAAGACTGGAAGGCTTAAAAATAGGATGATGAGGTAAGTAGAAATGAGGAATTTCAAAATTAGGGTTAGGGATGAGTTCCATATGATCTAACGTGAGATACTCATGAAAAACTTCAGAATATCGAGCTTTGAGATTTGCATCCTTTAGGAATCTCTTCTCCAATAAACAGAAACGTTTAGACGCTCCAGTGAATGATTCACCAAGTTTAGGGGGATATTCCTTGAAGAGGAGGTCCACAGTAGAATTTTCCGGAGGATAATTGTATAAGAGAATCTGCAAATAGATAAAATTGGAACTTCTTCCAATTCCCATCTTTTGGAAATCAGATCAGTAGGTGGAGATTTAATCATTACGTGGGACTATGAAGTTGGGGCGTGATGTTGTTTAGTGGGATACTTTCCCATAAGGAAGCAACCAAAGGGAGATTCAACTGTAATGAGTGACTTATCTGGACTATAAATACGTTTCCCATTTGATAAGATTACGAAAGCTTCGAATCCACCTAAGATGACATCAATTGGAGAGGATTTATTAAAGGAAGGATCTGCGAGATTAAGTTTCTTAATATAATCATGATTATGCGGTTGGAATGAAGATTCCGGTAAATTGTTAGTGAATTTATCCATAATAAGTGCCGTGATCTGTCGTCTGGGAGATTGACTTTGGACTGGAGTAAAGGAAAACGTTATGGATTGATCAACTCGAGAATTATGATTGGCTACAATGCCGGAAACTATTATTGATACTTTCTGTCTCGGACAATTTAGTTGATTGGAAAAGGATCTAGTAATGCAAGTGGATTGAGATCCAGAATCCTGGGATTTCAATTTAATTATTTTTATAATTTTTTTCCCTGGTACCTATTTTTCGTTAAATTAAAATTATATTTTAATTTTGTTATTTTGACTTGTTGTTTTCTCTTTCTCTTTTCTTTTTTCAAATCAGTTTTATGTTCATATTTGGTTATCTTGATTTGTTTATCATACTTGATTTCCCTTAAATCGATTTTGGATATTGATCTAACTATTTTTCGTACCCATTATTTACCGCTGATTTCTTTAATTGTTTCTAATTCTTGTGAGTTAAAAGTCAAATAATGGGTACGAAGCAAGCCTTTTAGACCAAATGTTAAATAAAAAAATTGAAAAATTAACACTGGAATCAGTATGTTCACAAAAGAATGAAAAAGAAAAAGAAAATCCTAGAATAGTTCTCCCATATTATGGACAAATTTCGGAAAAATTAAAAACAAAAAATGAAAAAATTAGGGTTCAAAACAGTATTCAAAACTCCAATTACTCTAGGAAAAGATTTAGGTTCAAATAAAAAAGACAAATTACCAAAAAAGAAAATCCTAGAATAGTTCTCCCATATTATGGACAAATTTCGGAAAAATTAAAACAAAAAATGAAAAAAATTAGGGTTCAAAACAGTATTCAAAACTCCAATTACTCTAGGAAAAGATTTAGGTTCAAATAAAAAAGACAAATTACCAAATATATTATAGAAAAAGAATGGGTTCATAGTTTGAAATGATAAGATTGCGAAGCAATATATGTAGGGAAGACAGAGAGAAATCTGAAAATTAGATTAAATGAACATATAAGAGATTTAAAAATAAAAAGTGCGAAAATTCTTTTGCAGAACATTTAAATTCAAACAATCACTCCTTCCCAGAAGGTATTAGATTAATAAAAGGAGAAAAGAACCCAAAATTAATTAGCGCAATCGAATCTTTAGAAATTTTGAAATCATTCAATAGAAATTCAAAACTCTGTTTGAACAATCAAATAGAGTTATCCAATAGTAATCTGCTTAAGATGTTTGCTAACAAAAGATAAAAGAAAAAAGAAAAACCCTTCTTTTGTCAGCCTTTCTAAGGAGAAAGGAGAAAGGGAAACATATTGTTATATTTGAATGTGAACCGGATGGAATGTCTTTATTAGTTCCTAGCCAGCAGTGACGAAGGAACACCAAGTTTTCAATATCCATATGATATTGACTCCATGAAAAACATTTATAATTGAAGAAAGACTGATGATGAAGACCAAGTCTTCAAAACTATAGTCTCAAACAAATAAATAATATATATACAGATATATCATCTCGATAAATATATATGTGTGTATGTTTATTTGCATCAAGCAGAGGACAACCTCTTTGTTTCTCTTTGTGAATCAACAACTCTGCTACTCTCGGCAAAACAAAAACTTGTCAATTAAAGTTCTTTTGTAGCTTTGTTGAAAGGCTTCTATCATTATTGGATAGTTTTCTTTTGAAGCAGTGTATCTACTAACGAAATTATATGGATCATCTCGCAGAAGGGAGTGAAAATACTGGAATTTATCTAAGTCGTCCAGATCATTTCTCGAATTAATATTGTTTTGAAAAGATTCCCAAAAAAATAAATATTGTTTTAATTCGCCTTTAAAAATAGGTAGATTTAATGTGGGAAGTTTAGATCTTTTTTGTGTTGAATTTAGAGAATTATCATCACTTTGATTTGTTTGTTGTAACTCACGATTTGTGGAATCTTGCTTAATAGCCTCTTTTTTGGAAGCTATATTTAATCCAATTCGTCGCAAGGTTTTCTCCATCACTGCAATCTCGTTCAGTAATGCCGAAACATCTTCTTCAATGGCTATAACCTTTTCTTTTAATTTACCTAATTCAGCTTGAGCATCGTCTATAACAGATCGCAATAGAGTTAATTCATCAAATTTCTTATAACTATCCTCCTCCTCAATAATGTTATTAATAGTTAATTTAATTGATGTAATCAAATTATTTACAACACTCAATTTCTTTGCCGACATTCTGAGCGCAAACTTTGATTTCAGGTAAGATCAGATTTAAACGAGTTGTATATCTAGTATTTTAAGATATACGCGGCTCAGACAGAAAAATTATTCGTCGAAGAAGGAACCAAAATATGGGGCTTATAGACTCCAAAGATATTTATAAGTTTAAATTTTAAATGTTTAAAAAGGTAAAGTTAATTTAGGTTAGGTCGCTGGGGGTTAATCTGATAATACCAGAATGTAATAATATTCTATATCTTGGACTGTAAGAAGATAGTTTGAAATCAAAGCTTAATTTATAAGGCAGATAGAATCGGGTGTAGAAATTGAATGCAGTAATATGGATTTTAAAATTTATTTTAACAACAATAATAACAAGATATATAATTAGATTAATAATTATATATAAATGAAGAAAAAATGAAAACAGAATTAATTTTAAGATTGTATCTATATAAATAGATACGCAATGAATTTAATTATTATAAAGATCTATAAAGACCTAGATTGTTAATGAAGTGAATGAGAAAATTAATTATAAGACTTATATCTATATAATGTGTTTTATAAATGATACAGATACTTGCTATGGTTTGTTTGTAGGAATATAACAAATAATACAATTTTTAATACGTGGATTGATAAAATATCACTAGAAACAGCGATGAATAGATTCCCAGATGTGTTTTAAAATAAAGGTCGTGGAATGGATTGGATATCCACCTGCGAAATGCGACGAACTGGATTATAATAATGATCTAATTTAAACAAAGGATGATAATCTCGGATTTCCGAACAGAGTGGCGAATTTATGAATATAATTATAAAATAGATTTATATTATATTCTGGATGGTTTTTGATTAAAGATAATTCACTTGATTGTATTGGACAATATTAAGTGATATAGTACGATCAACTATATACTTAATAGTTAAATGATCGGAGCAACAAAAAAGATTAAAATGAAATGTTTCCTATAGACGCGACGCCGAAAAAAATGCGATAAGCGGATTTGGATTTTTGAGAGTAAAAAGACTACGCGAGTCATGGCTTTTCCGGTGAAATTATTTAAAAAATGGAATGCACTTTTTAAGCGAGTTAACAAAAAATAAACTAGATAATATATAAAAATTTGAATTTGATGAAAATTATTATTTTAAATTACTGATACAATTAGGCCAAATAATTTTAATTTATAAAAGAATTAATTTAAGTTAGAAACTGAATTTTAGCAATTATAATTCATTTCTTTGAAGAACGATAATTTAATTAAATAAAAGTCATTATTCAACTTACGAAATAATTTTATTTTATTATTTCAAGGAGAAATTGAGTAAAATTGAAGCAAGCTAAATAAATATTTTTTAATTTGTCATCAAATGTCACTTTGCGCGGGGTAAATTTAAAATAAACGAAAACACAATATATAAGTCGAATAATAGAACGAGCTTATACAATAAGCTCCACCTATATATACATAATCTGTGGGCCACTTTAAAATTAGAAATGCAAAAACTGGGGGTGTGGGTAGGTGGTGCAGGAGGTGGGGTGCGGGGTTGGTGGAGTGCCGGGTTCGGGGTCCAGGGGTCATAGCGGGGGTACGGTACGCGGGGGCGGTACGGGGGTGGTTGTCCAGGGGACGTGGCGGGGGTGTGGTGTGCAGGTGCGGTATGGGGCGGGGGTCCAGGGGCGTTGCGGGGCTGGTATGGAGGTGGGGTCCAGGGAGAATTTTAAATTAAAAATAATATTAATATATAACTTTTAACCGAAGCAAAAAGCTGCCGAGCATCGCTCGGAGGCTCCAGGTACTAATAATAAAATGACCATAAAAGTAAAGAGCTCGCAAATTGAAACCGCGTGTTAAAAGTCCGCGTAAATGGAACCAAGTCTTGAGAAGGGTTGGAAGGTGGGATGCTTGGCTGGAGCAGTGGCTGGCTGGAGGAGCCCCCTCCCCCCTCCAGGGGGGACCACGTGGAGGCTTTCTCGCGCGCCGGCCGGCCTGCCCCTTCAGCTTCCCCAGATGGATGCAAACGCCGTGATCTCGGTCGGCCAGTTGTACCCGCGCACTCGTCGGGTACAGAGCGGGCTTTCTCTGCGTATTTCTGTCTTCCTTTCGTTCTTTCGACTCACTCACGTGTTAACTGACACGTCCCTGTGTTTGACAGACAGTAGTTCCAAACTATTACATTCACCATCGACCGGTGAGTAGAAGAGCACTATTGGCATCATTAACAGGAATGCAATTTAAGATTAAAAAAAATCTGGTGCGACTTGTGCGGATACCACCTGACTTTAAAAGCTCTCCTTAGATTTTTTTATATTATTTTTTCCCCCTACAAGAAATAAAAACGGATCTCATATCTGATGAGATAAAGACGTTTTCACGAAAAAATTCCATGTCCAGATTTGTCAACTTTTTATGGCTGAGCGTTAGACTAATATTTATCTATGTATATAAAATTAAGGTTTTGTCTGTACATTTGCTCCAAATCACGCCAAATTTTGGTTGCACACATTTCAAGCAAAGTTATGAACGAAAACACCCTCAACAAAATTCCTGGCTGTCTGTCGGTCTGTATGTCTATCTGTATGTCTGTTTCAGTGGTTTCCGAAAAGTTGCTCACGATTCATGTCAAAACGGATGAAGGGATTATTATGAAATTTCATATTTACATCAGATGTCTTCTAACTTACGGTTTTTAGCTATATAACGTTTTGATATTTTGACCCCAAAAGAGAGTTTGGGGGCGGCGCACGAATGAAAATTATCAAATAACTCCTAAACTACTAAAAATTTTATAAAAAAAACAAAGTTGTAGGGGATGTGATTTCTGACAACTTTTGTTTAAAAAAATTTCCCAAAAACGCCACCCAAAAGGGGGGGGGGGAGGGTGAAAAAATGTAAATTCTTGCCATTGGAGCAAACTCAACCAAATTTTATCTAGTCTCTGGTCCTCTAGAGAGCTAGAAATGCAAAAACTAACCACCCAAAAAATGAAAAAAAATTATCTTGGACCAAACTCAACCAAATGTTGTATACACAATCTGTGGGTCACTAGAAGGCTAGAAATGCAAAAACTAGGTGCGGAGGGTGTGTTCGGGGGTAGAATGGAGTGGGGATGGGTTAGGGCAGTGGTCGGCAAACTTATTACCCAAAGAGCCAAATATGAACATAACAACAATTTTAATAAAAATTGGGGCCAAATCTGCTTGTTTAGTAAACTTTTATTACACTAAATAAGTAGTACCTAAATAAAACTAAATTTCATACTTAATAAATATTTATTAATGTGAACAATGTGCTTAAACTAGGTCAAATTAACTATATAGTTCAGAGGTGGCCGATGTATATATATAAGATCTACTTTTAGTCCAAGCGGGGTGGGGTCAGAGACGCCCCCCCCCCTATAACTTTATTATTTTCGATTTTAAAATTTAATGTTATAACGAAAAAAAGGTCGGTGGGGTGCGGGTGGTGTTGGGGATGGGGGGTTCGTGGGTTAGGATGCGGATGGAGTGTTGGGGTGGTGCTATGGGGGCGGGGGTGAGGTGGAGTTGTGGGCTGGGGTCCAGGGCGTGCCTTGGCTAGCAAGAGGGCCGCCGAAGACGGGCCTTGCAGCTAGTTTTTTATATAAATCTACTCTTATTAAACGAGCAAAAAATTGTTTGTTTATAAATTTATTTGTATCTTAGTTCTATTTTGAAAATGATTTTGATGAAACCAACTCTATTAACAAGTTTTGAGGATGAGAAAACGATCTGGCTAGGTCTGGACCTCGACAAATTTCATCTTAACTGATCTTTTCTTAGCTAAAGTAATTATTTATAGATGAAAATCTCAATAAAAGAAGTTTGTTTAGATTTTTATTTATTTATTATTTATTAATTGTTTTTTTAATTTTAAAACCCACTAATAGGTTATACTAAATATTGTTATATATTATAATTTGCAAATTTAATTAATTAAAATTCCACTTATTAAAAAACAATTACTAAAAATATTATCGCAAGCTAGAAGATCAAGTACAGTCGATGGTGGGGAAGTAATCTCGAAATCGAAGCCTCAAAAACAATGTATACATTATTTCATGTAAAAAATTGCTTCAATAAAATTATCATTTATTATTTGTTTAATTGATTAAAATACCGATAAATTGTTATTTAATTTAAAAAAATAATTATACGGAATTTATTTATAAGAGCCCTATCCCATCTCAATTGGCCCACGAATATTTTTTCTTTTTAAATAAAATTATGCTAATTCACGGTAAATTTAATTTAAATATTTATTTTTATTATCATTTGGAACAACATTTTAAACAATTTAAAACATTTTATTGTAACATTTAACTTAAAATTACTATTTAATTGTTAAAAACATATTCTTATATAAACAAAATGGGGGGTCGGGTAGGCTAGGCGGTAGTATGTCAGCCAGCTAACCAAGAGGACCCGAGTTCGAATCCGACTCGAGGCATCCGGCTAAAATCTGACCCCAGAGGAAGAGACAAATTTAAATAAAATAATTAGTATCGTAAATGGCTTATGGCTAGAAAGGCCGAAAAGCCAAAAAAAAAAAAAAAAAAAAAAAAAAATAAAAAAAATTTCTTTGTTCTTTTCACGAATTTTTTTTTTAAGAATCTTTGAATATGTGAAATAATCAAGTAGGCTTTGCCCTTTTCCAACAAAAGAAAGTTTGTTTTGTTTATTATTAGTATAAATGACTCGTGGAAAGGTTGTTGATGAAAAAATTCGCTCAATTATTATCAATTTATTTAAAAATGGAAAATCAAACGCGGAAATTGGCGATCTAGTTAATTTATCAAAGTTTACTGTCAGAAATATTATTCGAATTTATAAAACAACGGGTACAATAGCTACAAAATCTTGGTATGCGTCAAAATCCAAAATATCAGATGCTGATAGACGGGCATTGAAGAAGAATTTTAGAAAAAAAAAATTTTTTAAGAAAAAAATAAAACCGACTTCAAAAAAATTAAATGCAACAAATAAAATACACTAAAAGGTATAAAATAATTATTAACTTATTTAGTTACAACTAAACTACGAAATATTAACATGAAATTATTTTTTGAAGTCGGTGTCAAACATATACCTTTTATGAATCGCACTCGACGGATTCTACTTAGTACGCTTGGTGGGTACGCTCGCTTATAGGTATAGTTTGTTTGGCACCGACTACAAAAATTTTCTCTTTTAGTGATGTTATTAATAGTGATCATATCATCAGAACTTGACCAAATTAATATGGCACCATCCCTAAGATACGCCCCTTTCCAATAAAAAAAGAATCATCGAAATCGGTTCATAAACAAAGAAGTTAGGCCTTAAGAAACCTAACAAAAAAGTTATAATACCCATGAAAAAAATGAGACCAATCGGAAGGTAGACTGAACCCAATCCAAATTTTTTTTCAAAAATCGGTTCACAATTGGCGGAGATATGAGGTAACATAGGCACACAAAAAATCAGTCGAATAGAGAACCTCCTCCTTTTTTTGAAGTCGGTTAAAAACAGGAGTTGGAACTATGGTAAATTATCTGTTCTTTGGAGGGATGCTGTGGGGCGAAGTGTTTCAAGATCAACATGCCATAGAGAAGCCCTTAAGTTAGGTTTTAAAACTTACAAGGTAATTTTATTGCAACTTATTCCAATTTTTTTTTTTTTTGTAATTTTACTAATTTATTTTAGGCGAAAGAAAAGCCACTCTTGACATTAAAACAAAAGAAAAACCGGCTTAAATGGGCTAAAAGTCACATTAATTGGACGAGCGATGAATGGAATAGTGTCCATTGGAGTGATGAGTCTCATTTTGAAGTTTGTGTTGGGGACAATCGAAGCAGAGTTATTCGTCAGAAAAATGAAGCTTTCAATTCAGATTGTTTAAAAAAGAAAGTAAAATTTCCTGCTTCAGTTATGGTATGGGGTTCAATGTCTGCTAGAGGTGTTGGAAAACTTCACTTCATTAATGGAATTGTAAACACCAATAAATATTTAGAGATTTAAAAAAAATCATTACTTCCAGCAATGGCAGATGCATTGCAGAATAATAATAATTTAGTGTTCGAACAAGACGAGGAGGCCTGCCATATATCAAGAAAATCTTTAAAATGACTTTCTGATCATAATGTTCCACTTTTAGAGTGGGTGGCAAACAGTCCCGACTTGTCACCAATAGAAACTCTTTGTCACACAATGAAAAAGCTATTACGAATACAATCAGCTAGAAACGTAGTCGAATTAAAACACAAAATTCAAAATATTTGGGATACTTTCACTCAAGATGAGTGTCAAAACTTGATAAGTACGTTGCCCAAAAGAATTCAAGACGTAATTAAAAATAAAGGCGACGTCACACAGTTGTAAAGGTTTTGGATTTTTAACCGACTTCAAAAAAGGAGGAGGTTCTCTATTCGACTGAATTTTTTTTTTTTTTTTTGTGCCTATGTTACCTCATATCTCCGCCAATTGACAACCGATTTTGAAAAAAAAATTTGCATTGGGTCCAGTCTAGCTTCCGATTGGACACATTTTTTTTCGTTTTTTTTTCATAAGTATTAGACCTTTTTTATTAGGTTTGTTTAGACCTAACCTCTTTGTTTATGAACCGATTTCGATGGTTCTTTTTTTATCCGAAAGGGGGTGTCTTAGGGATGGTGTCATATTAATTTGCTCAAGTTCTGATGATATGATCACTATTAATAACATCACTAAAAAGAGAAAAATAAAAATAATTTTTAAGAAAAAATAAAAACCGACTTCAAAAAATTAAATGCAACAAATAAAAATACACTAAAAGGTATAAAATAAATATTATCTTATTTAGTTACAACTAAACGACGAAATATTAACATGAAATTACTTTTTGAAGTCGGTGCCAAACATATACCTTTTATGAATCGCACTCGACGGATCTTACTTAGTAGGTTTGGCGGGTACGCTCGCTTATATAGATATATTATAGTTTGTTTAGCACCGACTTAAAAAGTAATTTCATGTTAATATTTGGACGTTTAGTTGCAACTAAATAAGATAATAATTATTTTATACCTTTTAGTGTATTTTATTTGATGCATTTAATTTTTTTGAAGTCGGTTTTATTTTTTTCTAAAATTTTTTTTTTCTTATGGTATTCTTCAATGCCCGTCTATCAAACTAAAAAAAAAATAAACTGCAACGGATCGTTGCTAAAATTTATCCAAATTCATTTGAAATATTAATATGTTTTGCTGGCTTGGTATGTACTGGATATATTAATTATTTATCCTTTAAAAATAAAAAAACTAATATGTTTATTCCTTTATCCTTTATCATTAATCAGATATCACTTGCAATTTGCAGTTCATGTTGACTTTAATTGAAAAATAATGATCGATTCTCATTTAATAGTCGAGGAATAACCATTCTACATTGGATTTTTGACGTTTCGGTTTTTATTGGTAACCATTGCTGAAGAAATGGAGAAATAGACTTAAAATCAGAAATTCCCATCGATTCTCATCTAATACTCGAGGAATAACAATTCTACTTTAGATTTTTGACGCTTCAATTATTATTGGTAACCATTGCTGAAGACATGGAGGAAACGGCTTAAAATCAAAAATAACGATCAATTTTTATCTAATACTAGAGGAATAACCTTATTGCATTCCATTTTTGATAAACAACTCAAGTTTGAGTTGTTTGCCATAAAAGAATTTAGTCTTTTTGATTTTAAGTCGATTCTTCCACGTTTTCATTAGAGGTTGCCATTAATAGTCAAAACATCAAAAATGGAATGCAATAAGGTTATTCCTCTAGTATTAGATAAGAATCGATCGTTATTTTTGATTTTAAGCCGATTCCTCCATGTCTCCAGCAATGGTTACCAATAATAATCGAAGCGTCAAAAATCTAATGTAAAATTGTTATTCCTCGAGTATTAGATGAGAATCGATGGCTATTTTTGATTTTAAGTCGATTCCTCCATGTCTACAGCAATGGTTACTAATAATAACCGAAATGTCAAAAATCCAATATAGAATGGTTATTCCTCAAGTACTGGATGAGAATCAATCGCTATTTTTGATTTTATGTCGATTCCTCTATGTCTTCAGCAATGGTTACCAATAAAAACCAAAACGTCAAAAATTCAATATAGAATAGTTATTCCTCAAGTACTAGATGAGAATCAATCGCTAATTTTAAAGAATTTAAAAATCTTACTTTAGAGTAAAGTACTTTAAAATATAATTTTACTAAAAACTTTATTTAACTTATTTTGTCGTCCCCAAGGTACTTAATTAGGATATTAAATTTCATCAAAATTGGTTAAGTCATTTTCAAGATATTTAGAAAAAACTAAAAAAGTACTGAAATAAAGTACTAATGTTTGTGGACCGATATGTACCAAAAACTAATCAGCGCTTCATTTTGTTAAACTAATGGTAGGTTTTCAATTTCATTTCAATCAGCGCAAAGGTGAGGAAAAAATCGTGGACGAAAAAAACGATAACACACACACATCCATCCATCCATCCATCCATCCATCCATCCATCCATCCATCCATCCATCCATCCTTCCATCCCCACGCACTTCCAAAAAAAATGGCACTTTTTGGCCTCTCGACGAGATTCCAGGTAATTTTTGGCAAAACAGTCACGTGCTAAAATTCAATCTCATTGAATACTTCAATTTGTGACTTTAATTGAGTCTATGGGTTCCGTAGTCTTTACATGAGGACCCTTTGAAGTCGCGCTTGCCGCGAGAGCGATTCCAATACTTTCTCCCATGCTTCGCATTGGATAAAGTAAAAACCAAAAAAGTACTGAAATAAAGTACTAATCTTAATTTGTAACTAATTTGAAATATTTGTGATAGACTGATGATGAAGGCAATGCCTTCGAAACTATAGTCTCTAGAAATAATTAAAAATTATTTTATTTAAAAAACAGAAGACTCTCTCATTTTATTTTATTTTTAACCTAAAATAAAAACAATTCTGTTACCATCGACAGTGAAATCTTTTATTCAACTAATAAAGTACTAATGTTTGTGGACCGATATGTACCAAAAACTAATCAGCGCTTCATTTTGTTAAAATAATGGTAGGTTTTCAATTTCATTTCAATCGGCGCAAAGGTGTGGAAAAAATCGTGGACGAAAAAAACGATAACACACACACACACACATCCATCCCCACGCACTTCCAAAAAAAATGGCACTTTTTGGCCTCTCGACGAGATTCCAGGTAATTTTTGGCAAAACAGTCACGTACTAAAATTCAATCTCATTGAATACTTCAATTTGTGACCTTAATTGAGTCCATGGGTTCCGTAGTCTTTACATGAGGACCCTTTGAAGTCACGCTTGCCGCGGAGAGCGATTCCAATACTTTCTCCATGCTTCATTGGATAAAGTAAAAATGGGCACTTTTTGGCCTCTCGACGAGATTCCAGGTAATTTTTGGCAAAACCGTCACGTGCTAAAATTCATTCTCATTGAATACTTCAATTTGTGACCTTAATTGAGTCAATGGGTTCCGTAGTCGTTACCTGAGGACCCTTTGAAGTCGCGCTTGCCGCGAGAGCGATTACAAATCTTTCTCCCATGCTTCGCATTGGATAAAGTAAAAAAAGAAAAATGGAATTTACTTTAAAAGGTTACTATGTATAATTCACCAGATTCAGTGTCCGACTTGTTGCTCGCATCCCACTGGATTTAATTTTTTTTTTCAAATTTTTTTTTACAAATTTATCTCATATTTTAAGTTCATTAAAATAAAAAAAAAAAAAAAAAATTGTTATAAATTCCCTGTCGATTTGGCCGCAGTTTTTTGGCCTCTGCGTGCGACGCACGTGTTGCGCTCCCGCCAGGCACGGGCCTCTATGGGGGGCGGTCGCCCCTCCGCCTCCCCCCTGGATCCGCCCTTGTACTGATTTTGATGAGAAACGAAATCAATTAACAAGTTTTGAGGATAGAAAACAATCTGGCTAGGTTTTGGACCTAACAAATTTAATCTTAATTGATCTTTTATTAATTAAAGTAATTTTTGATAGATCAAAATCTCAATTAAGTTTTTTTACATTTTTTTCAATTATCTTTTAATTATTAATTGGTTTTTTTAAATTTAAAACCCACTATTAGGTTATAGCAAATATTAATATATTATATTAAAATCAGGTTTTTTGTTTGTTTTTAATTAACAGGTGTCTAACTCATAACATTACAGGTGTGTTTACAAATAAAGTGGTTCAATTGGCTTTTTGAGAGGTTTACTACTACTATAAATCTAATAAAATTAAAAAAATTAAGTCCATATACAGATTTACTACTACTATAAAAGTAAAAAAAATAAGTGGTAAAAAAAGACGACAATGATATATATAATATACATCTTAAAAATGGTTTTTAGATAACTTGGAAACAAATCTTATTTAATTTTATGTTTTTATTTCAGATCCTATATGATTATTTTTTTTATTATTATTTTCCTATTTATTTTTTTATAATGTCTATCAATATGAACGAATGTGGGCAAATTGGTGTACGAGTAAACAAATATACACATAATATGTGGACCAGTGGATAGCTAGAAATACAAAAACTGGGTGCTGGGTAGGGTGGATGTTGGAGGTTCAGGAGGTGGGGTGCAGTTGTGGGGGATCCGGGGGTGGGAGGCGAGGTTGGGGTGGGGTGGGGGTGCAGTGGTGGGGGCGAGATGTGTGTTTTCAGGAGGGGGGTCAGGGGTTACCGTGCATCGCTCGTTTGCTCCAGGTACTGTTAAATATATAAGTGTGAGGGTAGATGTATGGTAAAGTGGTATGGATGGCAACAGCAGGTTAGGGACTTTGAAAATGGATCAATTGAAAAAATTTGACTCACCAGATTCAGTGTCCGACTTGTTGCTCGCATCCCACTGGATTTAATTGAAGAGACTTAAAACCGAGAAATATGAAACTTAGTTCTTATCACCAAAACTATAATTATAGTCCACATTCAGGGGATATCAGTGGCGTCCGCAGAAAAATTTTGAGGGGGGAGGGGGCAAAGCTTGGAGACAAATTATTACATTATTAAATTTTTACTTTTACCATATAGAGTATGGTCAAGTATTGTGCATGAAAAAAGTGTTTTTTTCCTTCTTTTTTTCAAAATATCTCAAAAACGGCTGAAAGTTTTTGATTAAAAAATTGAGCGAAACCATGGCATTTCGCTCTACAAAAAAAGCCCTAATAAGTGAACATCGAAAAAATTATATTTTGTGAGATAATAATTGTTTTGTCAAAATGTCTGTTAGTTAGTCTGTGCGTTACCAAATTGTTGTGGACGAGCTAGCTCAAAAACTAGTGTGAATATCGAAACCAAATTTAACACGTAGTTTTGGTCCATCGAGATTAAGAGCTGATAAGATTTTGGAGCATATCGACCCAAAATTAAGTTGGTTGGAGGGGGGTTAAAAATTAAAAATCTAAGCCATTTGAGCAAACTCAACCTAATTTTGTATACATAATCAGTGGGACCCCAGAAGTCTAAAAATGCAAAAACTAACCGCCCAAAATGGGGGTGGGTGGGGGGGGGGCAAAAAATGAAAATCTATGACCGTGTACCAAACTCAACCAAATTTTGTATATATAATCAGTGGGCCCACAGTAATCTAAAAATGCAAAAACTAACCCCCCTCCCCTACATGATTATAAATAATTTTATTAAATATTAAATATAAGTGAGGGGCCAGGTTGTATGGTAAAGTCAAGTGGATGGCCACATCAGAACACGTCAGCTTATTTATTTAAATATTTAATTTAATGAGTATTTTTTAACAAGTAGAATTACACTAATACAGTAGTAGTTTAAATACAAATATACACACTGTACATTAAACATAGTTTAGTGAGGGTTCTTCAGAATTTGATCGCTTCATTTTGTGATTATTTTTCCATTGATTTTAAATGGAAGAATAATCTGATTTAGATGTTTATAACGTTCACAATTGATCTTAAATTTGAAAGAGAGAATGGCAAAATCTTTTCCTTTTCAATTCAGATTAACTAAAAAAATATATATATATTTTCATTATAATTTTAAATCCTTTTATTATATCAGGTGAAAAGCATTTTCCTTTTTTATTAACGCATTAAAAGCGTTTCTCACAATTCCCAAACTTTTAATACGAATCTGCTTGGATTATAGAAATTCATATTGAATGAATCCTTATGTAAAAGTATAAATTTGATCATTTTTTTTACAAGAAATGTTATTTGAAAGGATTAATTGAAACAAGTTTATTTAAAATAAAGTAATTAACGGTTGTTCAAACTGATCAAGCCTCGGCGCCAGCAGAATAAGCATTTGACTGAATAGAATCCGGCATCTTCTTCACTAACGCTAAAGGAACGCATATTATGAAAGAAAGTATCGTACTACAAATCCACTATAGCTAAATGGACTATAAGTATCCGAGGCCAATCTAAATAATAATATTAATAACAATCAACTATTTATTTTTTTGGCTTTTCGGCCTTTCTAGCCATAAGCCAATTTAGGATACTATTTTTTTTTTTTTTTTTTAAATTTTTCTCTACCCCGGGGTCATATTTTAGCTGGATGGCTCGAGTCGGATTCGAACTCGGGTCCACTTGGTTAACAGGCTGGCACGCTACCCCTAGCCTAACCCGACCCCCCAACAATCAACTATTAAAAATGTAAAATTACACAACAAACTAAAATAAATAAATAGTAGTATGAAATAATGTATACATTGTATTTGAGGCTTCGATTTCGGAGATTACTTCCCACCATCGACTGTAGGTAATTGATCTTCTAGCTTGTGATAATTTTTTTAATAAGAGGAATTTTAATAAATTAAATTGGCAAATTGTAATATATATCAATATTTGGTCTAAAGTATAAGTGGGTTTTTAAAATTAAAAAACCAATTAATAAATAAAAGATAATTGAAAAAATGTAAACAAACTTTTTTATTGAGATTTTCATCTATCAATAATTACTTTAATTAAGAAAAGATCAATTAAGATGAAATTTGTCGAGGTCCAGACCTAGCCAGATTGCTTTCTCATCCTCAAAACTTGTTAATAGAGTTGATTTCATCAAAATCGGTAGAACTGTTTTGAAAATAGAACTAAGAAACAAACAAATAAATGTACAAACAAATAAATAGTACCTGGAGGCACCGATGCTCGGTAACTTCTTCCTTCAGTTAAAAGCTTTATTTTAATATTATTTTTAATTTAAAATTCTGATAAAAAGGTCGATTTTTATTTGAGAGCCTTTTCAAATTAAAAAAAATACAAATATATATAGTATTCGCCCACTGAAGCCCCCCCCTCTCCCGCTTGACCCCACCCCCGAAACCTCGCCCTACCCCAGGATCCCCCACCACTACACCCCACCTCCTGCACCTGTTTTGATTCAACCATATGATTCATTTTTATTCATCCAATTGTTAATAAATAAAACCTATCAAAATGTGTTGTTTTTTCAGAAAATTTATGTGAAATATATTTTTAAATAAATTCTTGATTATTTTTTATTCTATTAAATAAATAAAATTCTTTATAAAAACAATTATAAAACGTTTAGATTCAACAAAATATGTTAAAAACCACAATCACAATACTTCTTCAAGGCCTTTGAGAATAAAGGATTTACCCGACCCATTGTCTGTCTGAGCACAAAAGGAAAAGGAAATCTTTTTTAAAACCCTAAGAATGGAATTTGTCTACCTGAGAATAATTAATTTGATTACGAAAAACCCATCAAAAACAATTTTGTCGAAGATGAGACCGTGACAGATCGAATCGTCACCCCAAAAATCCCCTAACTCGTGAATTTCATCAAAATCGGTAGAGTCGTTTTCAAAATAGAACCAAGATACAAATATATATACAAACAAATAAATATATATTAAATATATATACAAACAAATATATATACCAGAAGTGGCCAACCTGCGGCTCGCAAACCACATGCGGCTCTTTGAAGGATTATTTGTGACTCTAGATATAGATTTCAAGACTTCAAAATATTTTAAATCGTCTCTAGATTTTTTTCTGAATCTATTTGAAATTAACATACTTCAAGGTGAGTTTTCCATTTCCAGTAAAATTATGACCCAAAAAGAATCTGGAGAATTATAATTAATAGAAGAAGATCAAGCTCTTACAATTAAAATATAAGTCAACGTCAATTATTGAATTTTGGAAATTTGTACCAGAATCGAAGTATCCTGAATTAAAAATGGGTGATTGTCGAATTATTTCAATATTCGGAACAATGTACATATGTGAATCATTTTATTCCACTTTAAAATTCGTGAAATCCCAACACCGATCAGTATTAACTAACCAGCATCTCAAAGAATTACTGAGAAGTGCTGTCACCAATTATTCACCAAATTTTAAAGAATTATTATCAAGAGAAGTGAAATAAATGTGTTTAATTTTTAATATTTAAATTCAATACATATATTTTATACTTTTATTTATGTTTTCATTAAATATAATTTCTGTAAATTTTTTTTTTTTAATATCTTATTTGCATACCTTTTAATTACGTATTTAATTGCGGCTCACGAAACATTTCAAATTTTGAAAAATGGCTCGGACTATCAAGTAGCTTGGCCACCTCTGATATATACAAAATAATATACAATTTTTGCCGTTTAATAAGAGCAGATATAAACAAATATTTTTGCTCGTTAAATAAGAGTAGATATTATTATTATTATTTGCAATAATTTGTCAAATTTATTATTCTAGACGCCGGTCGCCCGTTTTTATATTCCAGTCTCGCCAACAAACTTCTCATTAGTCAGATACAATTCCTATATGTATAATAATATGTCATCTGGGCGGGCGGGCGTAAGTTGAGCCAGAGGCAGAGGGAGTGGTCGCTCAATCGATGTATTCATCACGAATTCTAAGAATTATATTTCATACTTATAAATGCATCATCGTTACCAATAATATCAATTACTCGTCACGGGGTTTTTAAATTATTCAAAAATTTGCCATTATTTTATTATTATTTTTGCCCAGTGCATCTCTATGCGAGTTTGAAGTTTCGAGCGATACGGAATATTACAAAAAAGCTCGACTTCAAAAAAATTTTAAATGCAATAAATATAGAATAATAAGAACTCAAAAATCAAATAAAAATGCGCTAAAAGGAATAAAATTATTATCTAATTTAGTTACAACTAAACGACGAAATATTTACATGCAATCACTTTCTGAAGTCGGTGCCAAACATTTACATTTTATGAATCAAACTCGACGGATTTTACTTAGTACGATTGGCGGGTAAGCTACTTTATATAATTTGTTTAGCACCGACTTCAAAAAGTGATTTCATGTAAATATTTCGTCGTTTAGTTGTAACTAAATTAGATAATTATTTTATAACTTTTAGTGCATTTTATTTGATTTTTGAGTTCTTATTATTTTTATTTGTTGTATTTAATTTTTTTGAAGTCGGTTTAATTTTTTTTTATAAAAAATATTTTTATTTTTCTCTTTTTTAGTGATGTTATTAATAGTGACTTAATATAATATTTTGCATGCATCTCGTAACAGAAAGCGTCAGGCGAATGAATAAATAAATTTCAATTCATAAATATAGAAATTATCTCGAAACGTTTGAGGGTTTTAAATGAATGTTTTAAGATTTTTTTATAAAAGATTTTATTTATTATAATTTCGATTATTTGGTCATAAGAATTGGGGATTTACGTTATTTCGTCATTGACCATATCATCAGAACTTGACCAAATTAATATGGGACCACCACTAAGGTAGCCCCTTTCCAACAAAAAGAATCATTGAAATCGGTCCATAAACATAGAAGTTATATCTTAACATACATATCATAAAAGCTACAATACCAATGAAAAAAACGGACCAATCGGGAAGTAGATTGAACCCAATGCAAAAAAAATCATCAAAATCTGTTCATAATTGGCGAAGATATCAGGTAACATAGACACAAAAAAAAATTCAGTCGAATTGATAACCTCCTTCTTTTTTGAAGTCGGTTAAAAAAGGCTGATGTTTACATTAGAAGAATCTCATTTATGAGGAGATATTCAGTACAAATTCAAGCGGAGGAGGGTTATCTTTCATAAATTATTATAAATTATTTTATTAAATATAAGAGAGGGCAGGTGTATGGTAAAGTCATGTGGACGGCGACATGAGTTTTTTCAAATTCTTTGTATTTTTACATGTAATACTATAGCTATAAAAAGTTTAAAAAATAAAATTTTATTAAAGAATTGATTCATATAAAGTAATAAAATAAGTTTTTTTGGTTTTTACCATTTTGTTATTTTTATTTTAAATATCGCATTCTATATAGGTGTTCATATAATGTATATTCTGGGCCTTTAAAAATTAATCTCTTTTACCAATTGAGGGGGATTATGTTAATTGGCTCTTTGGACAATGAATCATAAGTCGAAATGCAGTTAATTGCTGGCGGTCGTTTAGTAAATGGCCTATATTGGTCCATTGGGGGAGAGAAGGGGAGGGGGGCTCTCTCTCTCACCCTCGACTTTCGAATTTAAATTTACACCCCGAAATACAAAGCCGTTAAACTGATATGAGAATCCGCATGAAAGAAGGCAAATGACAAATCGAAACTTGATAAATTAGAAGTTTATTTTTATTTTACCATACAGGGTAGATCAAGTATTGTAATTGTGCATGAAAAAAGAGTTTTTTCCTTCTTTTTTTGGAAATATCTAAAAAACGGCTGAAACTATTTTGATTAAAAAAATTGAGCGAAACCATGGCATTATGGTATACAAAAAGCTCTAATAAGTAAACATGGAAAAATTATATTTTTCGAGGTAATAATTGTTTTGTCAAAATGTCTGTTAAGTTAGTCTGTGCGTTACCAAATTTTTGTGGACGAGCTAGCTCAAAAAACTAGTGTGCATATCGACCCAAAATTAAAAAGGTGGAGGGGGGGGGGTTAAAAATGTGAAATATGTATACGTAATCTGTGTGACCCCAGGATTCTAAAAAATGCAAAAACTAACCCCCCCCTCACATGATTATAAATAATTTTAGGGCCCAGGTTGTATGGTAAAGTCAAGTGGATGGCCACATCAGAACACGTCAGCTTATTTTTTCAATTTTTAATTTTTTTTCTTGCTCGTTGTGTTGAAAAATAAAAATAATTTTCAAACATCATTTTTTTCTGACTATGTGTCTGTCTGTGTCCGTAATCAGATACTAACGACGATAACATAAGAGCTGAAAGTCATAGAAAGTTCGTTCTTCTGCTAAAATGTTTGTATTTCCAATACGTAGAATTCAAAATATTTTATGCTATCGATTTTAGAACTTCACCAAAAATCCCTAACCTGTGATTTTCATCGAAATCGTTAGAGCTGTTTGCGAGGAACTGACTTGAACCCTTTCACTCCAGCCGGGATATGATTTATCCCAAGCAATGTTCAAAAAAATTCTAATTTTTATAAATTCCATTGAAATAGAATTGGAGATGGGATATTTCAGCTAGTGTGTTTTGACAAGTAGAGACATTCATAGAAAGCAATATTTAAAAAAATTGCTTGAAGGAAAAACCACGTGTTGACATTACTCCTGGAAATTGGTGTTTTTAGCAGTTTTTCTAACTGAATAAAAATTTAATTTTACTTGTCTATTTGCAACACATATACCGGGTGAGTTTTTTATCTTGAGACAGTCTTATAACTCAAAAACAGTGCATTATATGAAAAAAAGTTTCAAATAAAAGTTTATTTATATCAAATGGAAACTAAACTACTTTATTGTATGTCGACATAGAACAAGCTTTCCAGGGTTTTTTAAGGTCAAGTTCTGTTTTTTAAATGGAACCCTATATTTTACTTTTCGTCTACTTATTCTATTTAAAAAACTGAACAACTTTTATTAGAACTATTTTTTTATACGACATCAATTAAACAAAATATTAAATTAATTAGATCTCCAAAAAAATCCTTTGTAACAATTATTTACCTTAATTATCAAATAATAATGATCAAATATTTCATTATTAAATAAATAATTTAATAATAATTAATAATTTAATATTTTTGCGCCACTGTTCTATGACATTCCAGAGTGTATCGTAAGTCTTCTGGATGAATTTCAGTTCCAATTTCCTTATTTCGACCCGATTCAGTTTCTTCGAGCCTTTACATTTCCTTTTTTTTAAACAGATTTACAACACAATAAAATGAAGCTTGTGAGGGTGTATTCCTATCAGGAAAACGCTCGGCATCCATTTCAATGGCAGCCCCATAACACTTCTTCCACATTCACCATAAATTAAGATCATTTCAATTCTGCCTTCAACAAAAAATGCTACATTTATATTATGGTAATACAATATTTAACTATCTACTGGATTGACACGAGAAAAAAAAACTTTTTATACTCAGAATGTCAACTAGTTCTATTGAGCAGAAAATAATCTCATAAATCTGAATATAATGAAGTTTTAATAACATAATAAACACCTATTTTCATTGTTGTGACTTTTCGATTTAATAATTATTTAATCATAATATTTTTTCAAGATAATAATTGTTTTGTCAAAATGTCTGTTAGTCTGTCCGTCCGTTAGTCTGTGCGTTATCAAATTTTTGTGGACGAGCTAGCTCAAAAACTAGTGTGAATATCGAAACCTAACTTCACAAGTAGTTTTTGGTCCATTGAGATTAAGAGCTGATTAGATTTTGATCCACCCAAAATTAAGGGGGGTGGAAGGGGGATTAAAAATTGAAAATCTAGGCCGCTTGAGAAAACTCAACCAAATTTTGTATACATAATCAGTGGACCCCCAGAAGTCTAAAAATGCAAAAACTAACCGCCCAAAATGGGAGGGAGGGTGGTATAGGGACAAAAAATGAAAATCTTGCCCATTTACCAAACTCAACCAAATTTTGTATACATAATCAGTGGAACCCCAAAAGTATAAAAATGCAAAAACTAACCCCCCCCTACATGATTATAAATAATTTTAGGGGCCAGGTTGTATGGTAAAGTCAAGTGTATGGCCACATCAGAACACGTCAACTTATTTTTTCTAAAATAAAAATTTAAAAAAAATCAGGAGTGAAATGGTTCATATACATATATAAGAATTGCTCATTTAATAGTAGTATTAGATGGATAGATAGGTATATAATATTTTTTTAGTAAATATCACATTAGAGTAGGAAATCCCACTTTTTGTCTGCCCCAAGGAAAAGTAAAATCCATGATTTGTTATTTCTCCAAAAGAGTTGACAAAAATCTTCCTTCTATTCTGCTAGAAATAGACAAATAATGAAATGAATAATAATTGATGCCGAATGTTTGTGTTAAATCCAAAAACATTCGCTAACGCTAAGGCACCTCCCTCCCTTATAATTCAGACCCTTTAAATAGTACTAAGAACAATATTCATTGAAAACTCGAAATAACTTTCGAGTATTTATCTTAAGGAAAAATAAAATTACCTTATGCAAAACATTAATTTCTCCCTCTATATGCGAAGAGGAAAATGAACGGAATTGGCAAACATTGTGTGTGGCACATCCAAATATTGTCGCTCACTTGTTTGCTATTCAAGAAATGAAAGAAGAAACCCAAAGAAAGAAAGAATAAGGAACAAGCGGGGAAATGGTTAGAAATATATTTACTTCAGCTTTTTGGTTCTATCTAACATCTGCCAGAGGGTTAGAGCGCCACCGGGTAATTAAATAAATAAGATTCGAAGAAAATTGAATCTGTTTGAAGACTCTCGGTACGCTGTTTCCAGTGAATTAATAATAAATAGAGACCGGATTTTTATGCAGTTAAAATTGCTGAAATATGCAACTAATATGCAGAATAGGTTGAAATATGCAAATATATGCAGTAAATGATGTCAAAATAATTTTTTTTATTCACTAAAAAATTAAAATTGAAGACAAAGGACTATATAATTGAAAGAGTGCTATGAAAGAAATAAAACCATGTCTCAAATATGTACTTTTATTAAGTAAAAAATTGCACAATATTCTCATTTGGTAGGTAAGTAGGTAATTTTTTTTTGTTTTGTTTTTGTTTTTGTCACCGGGGAACACAGCTCATTTAGACAGGCATTCAGTAAGTTGTTAGTAGTGTTAGTGATGGAGCCGAGATTTCGCAATTTCGAAATTTTATATGCTAGAAAGGCTCAAACCCGGCCCTCCCCCTTGAACATCATCATAAATCAACATAATAAATAAAATAATGTTTCAAAAAATGTGAACTAAAAAATACGGGGGGGGGGGGAGGTAGTTTTATTTAACAGACATGATTGTACTCCTTTTATTTTTTTGTTTTTTTTTATATATTAACAAGATTTTTATATTGACGTACCTACAAATTATCTACTCTTATTAAACGAGCAAGGTTTGTATATATACTATATATCCGGTTCGGTTCTCGAAAACGGCTCTAACGATTTGGATGAAATTCACTGGTTAGGAGGGTTTTGTGTTGGACATTCGATCTGTCACGGTTTCATCTTCGGCTAAGTTGTTTTTGATGGGTTTTTTTGTTAATTGAAACAATTATTCACAGGTGGTAGTCTCGATAAAAATGTTTATTTACATTTTTATTCAATTTCCTTTTAAAAAATAATTGGTTTTTTAATTTATATATTAAAAATTGCACAATTTAATTGATTAAAAATTGAGTTTTAAATCCCACAAATGTTAATTTGACAATTTAATGGATGAACTCAAAAGTTGTTATTTAATTAAAAAAAATAATTAAACCATATTTATTTATATACCTATATACACATAATCTGTAGGCCACTGAAGGCTAGAAATGCAAAAACTGGGTGCGTGGACGTGGGCGGGGGTAGATATGGAGGCGCAGGAGGTGGGGTTCAGTGGTGGGGGGCCGGGAGGAGGTACGGGGTTTCGGGGGCGGAGTGGGGGTCTAGGTGTGGGGTGGGGTGGGAGGGTGTAGGAGGTGGGGTGAAGTGATGGGAGTCTGGGGGGCGAGGGGGTTTCTGGGATTAATATATAGCTATTAACTGAAGCAAAAATTTACCGAGCATCGCTCGGTGGCCAGGTACTAATAAACTAATAAAATAATTCAAATATTATACCGGCTCTGATCCCTATACTATTTATACACACACGAACTCTCAATGGCCAAAATCGGCGTCCTTTAAAAAAAAAATAATGTCCCCTTGTTTTATTTTTTCATTTTTTCATTCTTTCTCCGAAAATTTTATTTTAAAAAATCTGTATCTATATTTTGCCAAAAATCCTTCAAATATGGACTTTTATGCAATAAAGTTCAAATATGCAATTATATGCAATATTACTCAAATATGCAAAAATATGCAGTATAAAATTTAACCCACAGTATCTTAGATGCATGATTCGGATAGATAATTGACCTCCTGGGTCGTATGTGGCGGCAAACAAAATATACATTTGCATAGGAATCCGGTCTCTAATAAAATAAGTTACATGGCGTGTTTTAAGACTCGCCTAAATTTTTTTAAAGTTTAATATTTTTTTTTAAATATAAATGTATCTTTATCTAGATGAGTACCTAATGTTTTTTTTTCAGAGTGATGGCCACACTGATTCTCTTGCTCATACTGGCCGGTCTAGAAGTCTCGCCGGCTCAGGGAATGTTCCATCCAGATAAAGATTCAGGTGAGTTTATACTTGTAGGCAAAGCAATTCTAATCTACAGAGGGTGGCATTTCTATACTCGGAATTCTCACTCGTATAGTCTCTTGACAATGCTTTCAAAAACAACGGAACCTACCAAACCGTACAAAGATTTTGATCAAATATTCTACTCTACTCGCTGTGCTATACAACTATACTTCCCTAATAAATAGCTTCGTCTGTAAATTAAATATGTTCAAATGCTTCAAATTCATCGAAATTTGTGAAATTTTATTTATACATAAATATGTATATACTGGGTGAGTTTTTTATCTTGAGAGAGTCTTATAAATCAAAAATAGTGCATTATCTGAATAAAAGTTTCAAATAAAAGTTTATTTATATCAGGGAGAAACTAAACTAGGCTATTATTTTTCGATCTATAACAAGCTTTTAAGGGTATTTCGAGGACAAGTTCTGTTTTTTAAATGGAAACCTATATGTTTCTGTACATATTCTGAATCTACAAAAAAACTGAACAACTTTTATTAGAACTATTTTTAATTTATCCAATGCGAAGCATGGGGAAAGTATTGAAATCGGTCTCGCGGCAAGCGCGACTTCAAAGGGTCCTCAGGTAAAGACTACGGAACCCATGGTCAAGTAAAAACTAGTAAATTAGGTACAATGAGTAAGTGATTCAACTGTCAGACGTCAGATTAAATCCTCGCCAAGTCTATTCCTTAGGTTTTAATTTAGATTTTAATGTTACTATTAAATTAAAAAGTTAATGCGCCCCCTGGGCGTGGATTCTGTATCAAGGACCATACCGAGTGATGTTGGCAATAAGATCAAGTTCAGTTAGCACGGGTGATTGGGCTCCGTGCCTTGTCTTGCACCCCCGATTTATTCCACCCACGCAAATGGTTTCTAAGCCCAATTTTCAACCAAATCAGTTGTTGTTCGCCAATCATTTCGTGATCGGATTCGTAACATCGAAAACAACAATTTTGTCTTTCTCTTTAAAAGAGAAGGGGGGGGGGGGAGGTAGCTTGGAGGTTTCTTCGAAATGATTTTGGATTAGATTGAATTCAAATATGAAGTCTTTCCATAACCATAGTCATCTTCTGGTAACTTTAATTTGATAGGTTTTTTCATTATTAAATTAATTATTAATAGGTTGTTGTTTCAATAAAAATTTATAATTCAATTTTTTTAATTAATTAATTGATTTTTTAATTTTAAAATCCACTAATATGCAAGATGCTTTTGCTCAAGTTTTATTATTTATTAAAATGTTTCACCTAAAACCAACACCTAACTCCTTAAAAGTTAATATACAACGTTCTTCAATTGATTTTAAAGAGAAAATTTGTCACATTCTTTGATATTAAATTTAAAACTTGGCAAGTTTTTTATTCAACTAAATTGTTAGTAGTATTAAATAGAACAAGTAGAAAAACTTAATTTTAAGCTTGTATTAAATATCATCACGTTAAACGTAATTTATTGAGAATTATAACTTGTTAAGTTATAAATTCAATATCAAAGAACGTAACAAATTTTCTTTTAAATCAATTGAAGAACATTGTTCAACCCTATAACTATGATTTAAGCAACTGCTATGGAACTTGGTACCCGTTTAGATCTCAACTCTTATCGGCGAAGCCGTTTGCATCGAACTTGGCCCCTTTTTCACATTTATGTTTTTGGTCAGATATCATTAATTTTTGAAAAGATTTATCCTTTAATTTATCTAAATTATTACATTTTAACATTTATAATAATAATTAAATATTTCTCATAAAATTTCTGTTAAAAACCCGGCCGGGTTTTCATAAATTTCACCCCTTCATTTTGGGCCCCGAAGAAGAGAAGTTTCGGTTTTTCAATTTTTCTCCTTTAATAATGTTCCAAGCTTTATCAGTATGCCAAATTTCAGGACCAGCGGAAGTACTTTAGGTTTTTGATATGTCAGTCAGTCAGTAATTAAGTCAGTGTTAAAAATGGCACTTTTCAGAGCGTCTAAGAGTGTCTAAGTCTAATAGTTTTTGAGTTATGGGGGGGGGGGGTCGAAATTAACTCGAAATGGTTCGTGTAAATATACACATGTCCGGTGCGTCGCCCATTTTTCCGAACTTGGCTGACACACTGCCGTGTGTCTTGATAAGTGAATTTGATCACTTCTCTAAAGTATTACTTAATGTATAAAAATATATGCATATCTAGTTTGATTATTATTGATTCATCGAATATGAATAATGAAACAGATCAGTGAAGATAAATAGGTGCGAATTGAAATTACGCAATTCTGGATTTCGTAAGCCGATAATAAATTGACGTCAATTTGACAGAAGAAAAAGAAGAATACGAAGTAGTATAGGTAGTATTGGTAGTATAGATGTAGGTATATAAAGAGCTAGGTTGGATTCCTAAGAACAAGAGAGGGGGAACCAACGGAATCGACAACACAATAGAAACTGCTTCAGGCCGGTTGATCAACAGGTTAATAAGGCTATTGTATTATACAATATTTATTTATACATAAAAATAATTTTTATAAAAAAAATAAAACCGACTTCAAAAAAATTAAATGCATCAAATAAAATAAGAATAAATCAAAAATAAAATAAAATATAATAAAAGGTATAAAATATTTATCTATATTAATTTAGTTACAAATAAACGATGAAATTATTACACATGAAATCACTTTTTGAAGTCGGTGCCAAACATATACATTCTATGAATTGCACTCGACGGATCTTACTTAGTACGTTTGGCGGGTAAGCTCGCTTATATAGTTTGCTTAGCACCGACTGCTTCAAAAAGTGATTTCATGTAAATATTTGGTCGTTTAGTTGTAACTAAATTAAATAATTATTTTATACCTTTTAGTGTATTTTATTTTATTTTTGAGTTATTCTTATTTTATATGATGCATTTAATTTTTTTGAAGGCGGTTTTATTTATTTTTTCTAAAAATTATTTTTATTTTTCTCTTTTTAGTGATGTTATTAATAGTGACTTAAGATAATATTTTAAGCGTAGGGCGAATGAATCGGAAAATGATAAAAAAATTCAATTCATAAATATATAAAATATAAAAAAGTTTGCGGGTTTTAAATGAACGTTTTAAGATTGTTTTTTTTTATATAAAATATTTTATTTATTAGAATTTCGATTATTTGCTCATAAAATTGAAATTTACTTTATTTCGTCATTGGTCATATCATCAGAACTTGACGAAATTAATATGGGGCTACCCCTAAGGTACCCCCTTTCTAATAAAAGAAGAATCATCGAAATCGGTTGATAAACAAAGAAGTTATGCCTGAACAAACATATCAAAAAAGGTCCAATAACAATGAAAAAAAAACGGAACCAATCGGGTAGTAGACTGAACCCAATGCAAAAAAAATAATCGAAATCGGTTCATAATTGGCGAAGAAATCAGGTAACTTAGACACAAAAAAAAATCAGTCGAATTGATAACCTCCTCCTTTTTTAATGTCGGTTAAAAATTAATTGTTTGATCTTAGATGAGAAGCTCAGTTCTGTATTTAATGTTTAATTAATCATAGGTACCTTGTTAGTCATTAAGCTACACAAGTATTTATTTGACTACGTTTTAGACTTGGCGAGATAATTTATAACAAAAGAAAATTATGACAGATGGTCATCTACTCAATCTAAGATGTTATGGATTATTTTTATTATTTCAGGAGGGTTGCTTCATCCATCTATATTTATTGATTTCACATTTTTAGTTGAAATTATTTTCCTGAAACTTCGCTTTTATGCATTAAGCCTAGCTTACACGGAATTGGTACCCGCCATTAGTACTAACCACTCGAAATAATTCTGTGTCGTGTAAACGCACAATATAAATGATTAGTATTAGTAGAGTGGCAAGTGCGAGTGAATAGAAATGGTTTCTATTTACTAATGGCGACTAGCTTCCCCTACCTATATATTTGTAGCATCCCGCTCTCGCTCATGGCGACGAGCCTTGAGACACGGCCGCTAGATGACTCAGTCGGATCGTTGAGTCGCTTTTGCATGAGTGAAATATATTCAGCCATGCTACAATTAAAGCGACTCGATTCGACTGGGGAAGCGAATGGGATTCGAACATTCGAATCTGGGGGGGGGGCCACCGCCATCCAGCAGCCTCTCCCCTGCACACACCCTATATGAACACGCAACCTACAACTCTGCATACGCAAGATTGTTAGGACCCCATCGACTTGATGGGGGCGCGGCATCAAAGCGCCACACAGCACTCACCTCACGAGAGCCCTAACAACACACTGGTGACCGCCCGACGTGATTGCAAAGCAAGCAGCCTCTTGACCCACCAGCTAGGTGGATAGAGCCTTGCCCGGCTGACTTAGTCGGTAATCGGCAATCACCCAGGAAAGAGAGGGTGTGGTGTAGCGGCCCGCTCTCGCTCATGGCGACGAGCCTTGAGACACGGCCGCTAGATGACTCAGTCGGATCGTTGAGTCGCTTTTGCATGAGTGAAATATATTCAGCCATGCTATAATTAAAGCGACTCGATTCGACTGGGGAAGCGAAAAGGATTCAAACATTCGAATCTGGAGGGGGGCACCGCCATCCAGCAGCCCCTCCCCTGCACACACCCTATATGAACACGCAACCTACAACTCTGCATACGCAAGATTGTTAGGACCCCATCGACTTGATGGGGGGGCGCGGCATCAAAGCGCCACACAGCACTCGGCACAAGAGAGCCCTAACAACATATTTTTCACTATTTTTCAATTTTAATAATATACAATTTAGGAATTCAAATATTTAATGAATTTGATAATTATGTAATATGATCATTATTAGTTAGATTTTCTTTTTATTACACAGGTCGACAAAAATTTGTGCCCGTAAACCTAACAATGGATTCCAGTAGAGTTTCATAAGCTGATTTTTATGCAATTTCTCGATTTTTTACAACAGGTCAGAGTTTTGAGATAATATCGGTCAAAATGACGAAAAAGGCCATTTTGACCTATTTTCGAGTGTCATTAAATATTAAACAGCAATATTTGCAATCAAAATATTTTGTCGACGTAATAGAAAACAGCTTCCTCTTTGATTTTCAAATTTCCACTTGTTTGTAGCTCAATTATCACCCGAGTTATTTATCTATCAGTAAAAAACTAAGACTATATGTTTTTATCTACGATATGTTTATTGTCCTTTATAATCACGTAGTTTTAGTTTTTTAGTTATAACTCGAGTTCTAATTGAGCTAAAAACAAGTGGTAATTTGAAAATCAAAGAGGAAGCTGTTTTCTATTACATTAACATAATATTTTGATTTCAAATATTGCTCTTTAATATCTAATGGGACTAGAAAATAGGTCAAAAAGGCCTTTTTCATCGATTATTATTATTATAACCACTACAAAAGCAAACTTTATATGGAATATAGGTAGGTATTTTTCCTTTATTTGGATTCACACTGAATAAAAAAATCATGAAATAAATCTTAGGACAAGGAAAAAAACAATTTTTGTCGACCTGTGTTATTTGTAAAGGAAATCAAATTTAATCAAACATTAAATAATAATTTAAAATATATTATTCACTTGAACTTCGAACAGGCAACTCAAATTGACTGAAGAGGATCTTATTATAGAGTTTTAAGGAGTTCGGTATTGGTTCTAGGTGAAACATTTTATTATTACCTTATAGAGTTGTGAAATAATTTTGTTTAAATTAATTGTAAATTTGTGACAAGTGAGTAATAAATTCATTCAAAAAAATTGTTTGTACCTATATTTATTGAAATGGCCGAAAAGTGGACAGCAGAAAAGACAAAAAAATACCTTGTCATTTTTCAATTCCCCTCTTCAAGCTCTTCTATTAAAGATGTTAAATTAATGTTCAAATAATGATTAAAAATGCAGTGTTTGAAAACTCAAATTTCCATCTTGCAACTTTCCTTATACACTATGGTGCTAGCAAATTGACCACCAAAAAAATCTTTTTCAAAATTTGTCGAGTTGAAAAATAGTTGGAGCTGTCTTCTTCGATTTTGTGAAACACTAGTTTCTATCTTCGCTCTAGTTCTATGCTTTGCTGTCTATAAAACGGCATGATCTGTAATATTGTATGTCTTTTTCTGATGTCTTTCGGCTAGGCTTGGTCCCCTAGCTCTTGTTAGCTCTTATTGATAGCTCTCACAAAGTGGATAACATTGGTGCTTCTAAATCTTGCATTTTGAACTTACGCCAAGGGCGTCTATATATGAATTTTGAGAGTGCTTAAAATTCATATAAATTTACGTAGCGGATAGATAAAACTAGACCAATTGTTTGAACGCTTATCTGGCTATCTATTTAGCAATCTGTGCTAAATAACGCGATTGGCGTTAATGAATTAATTTTACCAAAACTGAATCGTGACTCTCTCTCCCAATCAGATGATTTTAGAATCAGGAAAAATCATCTTTAACCTAAATTGACACACGTATTTATGATACCTTGGAGCAACCCAAAATCTTTTCATCTTAAGTTTGATTAAATTATATTATTACTTTAATTTGTATATAATTGATTTATATATAAACTTTGCTTATATTTTGTGCATATTTGTATTTTTCAAATAGCTGAATTTTAACATTCATTTTTCAAACTTTTTATCTTTATTTATATAGTTTTAAGTTACTTCTACCATCACTTACTTGTATTCAATTTTTGAATTCATATTTTTATAATCCACAATTTATATTAAATTCTAATAAACCTAATTACAATCCATTTTAATCTACAATTAATTTTTTATTTTATTAATATTTAAGTTAATACTCTGCTATACGCTGCAACACACTAAATAAATAAAGTAAAGAAAATTTTTCAAACATATTTCACAAAGAACCCACGCCATTCTCCCTTAATATACACTAATATTATTGGTTAGTAGTAGAGACGAGTGAACCACTACTAACCAGTTAGTCTGCTAAGTGCTTAGTAAATGGAGTACTAATGGCAAGTACTAAGTCCGTGTAAGCTAGGCTTAAAGCACTTAGCAGACTAACTGCTTGAGCGGAGTGGGGGGTGGCGGTGGGGATGCAGTGGTGGAGGCGAGGTGCGTGGTTTCCAGGGAGGGGGGGTCCAGGGGGCATGTATTATATATATATTTGTATTTTTTTAATTTGGTTACCGTGCATCGCTCGTTGATTTAATTAAGGGAACAAAAAGTTAAATTAAAGTTACCCGAAGATGGGATCCTGACTAATTTATTTGTCGATCCACAAAGCCCCTAATTCCTGATTTTCATCGAAATAGTACGTGACCATTTTGAGAAACTGATTCTATCGATATAGTAATTGCTCATTTAATATACATAAATAATAAGACATGATACAGATGCCTCTATTAATCTCAAATGGAATTATTCTTTTGAAGGTAGGTAGAGTATAATGGGTAGATATGTAGGTCATGATCCAGGGAAGGGAAAAAACATCAACGACAAACGCCATTAGAGAGAGAGAGAGAGGTCAGTCAGGTGAGCAGAGTTTCTTATGAGCGATGGATGCCCTCAAGTTCAGTTGGGGCAACATTGAACAAACGCTATTTCATTTTATTTATTAGTATAGATTATAGATTTAATTTTTTCATTAAGATTCATAAATAGATCATTTTATTGTTTAAAGACAGTTTGGTTATTTCAAAATACAGGGTATAGTCAAGTATTGTAATCGTGCATGAAAAAAGTGGTTTTTCTTTCTTTTTTTCGAAATATCTCAAAAACGGCCTAAGCTATTTTGATTAAAAAATTGAGCAAAACCATGGCATTTCGCTCTACAAAAAAGCTCTAATAAGTGAACATCCAAAACATTATATTTTTTGAGATAATAATTGTTTTGTCAAAATGTCTGTTAGTTAGTTAGTCTGATTGTTAGTCTGTGCGTTACCAAATTTTGTGGACGAGCTAACTCAAAAACTAATGTGAATATCGAAACCAAATTTCGCACGTAGTTTCGGTCCATTGAGATTAAGAGCTGATTAGATTTTGGTGCATATCGACCCAAAATTAAGGGGGTGGGTTAAAAATTAAAAATCTAGGCCATTTGACCAAACTCAACCAAATTTTGTATACATAATCAGTAGACCCCCTGAAGTCTAAAAATACAAAAACTAACCGCCCAAAATGGGGGGGGGGATCAAAAAACGAAAATCTTGACCATTTACAAAACTCAACCAAATTTTGTATACATAATCAGTGGCCCCCAGGAGTCTAAAAATACAAAAACTAACCCCCCTCCCCTACATGATTATAAATAATTTTGTTAAATATTAAATATAAGTGAGGGGCCGTGTTGTATGGTAAAGTCAAGTGGATGGCCACATCGGAACACGTCAGCTTATTTTTTTGTATATTCTGTTACTTGTATTTATTTATTTTGAATTTTTTGCACATTTATATTGCATTGATTTATTTTTAGAATTTATGTACATTTTATATTATGTTTCTTTATTTTTGATTTTTGTACACTTTACTATATTGTATTGTTTTTTCTTTGCACATTTGTATTATATTAATTTATTTTTCGAGTTTCTGTACATTTTGTATTTTGTTTGTTTATTTTTTATTTATAATGGTTTGTATTGTATTGGTTTGCTTTTTAATTTTCTGATTGTCCATTTCTTCGCTGTTGATCTTATATGTATTTTTACTTTATTTGTGTTGTGTCTGTTTCAATGAACTTTTTACTTTATTTTTTCATTTTTTGTTATAATGATCTGGAAAATAATCCACAACTATTTTGTACAACAAATTTGTTCTGAACAAATAAAAATATATATCTATCTATAATAATTTAATCATTTATTAAAAGTACGTAATTACAATGCTGGATATCTATAAATCTAAGAATTTAAAAAAAAGTGGTCCAAGTAAACGTTCAAGACAACAAGATTTACTAGAGAATGAGATCGGAATCAAATTTCTAGGATAAGTGGTTTTCATTTTATGAAGAAAAAACATCGATTTTTTACAAAAATTCAAAATTTTAACCTTTTTCCGGCACTGGTTACTTTATCCAATTAAGATGAAACTTTGTTTAAATTGTAGAAACTTTAATCTAGTTTAAAAATGTAAAGAGTGGTCTTTGTCGAAAACGTGCTCCTTTATGGTCAAAATGGGAAAAAATCGAAAAAAGTACTAGTTTTAGGGATATTCAAAAGTGATACCGGGGGAGGGCTGGGGGGGGGGGCTGTATTTTGGCAGGCGCTAGTACCGGTTTTATTTAACCTAAATAGATAAACTTGATATCAATTTACGCGTAATTTAAAGAGCTTTTATTTAAAAAAATGAATATATTTTTGATTTGATAAGCCGTTTTAGAGTTATTCAAGAAAAACTGAAAAAACTCCGAAATTTTCTCATTTTGAGGCGCGTAGAAAAATTTCCAAAAAACAGAGTTGGGAGGAAACTTAGGGTAGTAATATTGGAGTACCAATAAAGGTATTCCAGCAATAAAATCTTGACCTCTAATTATTTCCAGTTAAAATCGTAATTTGCCTGGACTAATAATAGCTAGAAAGCTTAAAATGGTACCTACATATTTAACATGTTGGCTCTAGAATGAACTGATTATTAGTATTTGTTCTTGTGATATCTATCTATTTATTAAGTAATGGAAATAAAAACTTGCGAGGGAGGGGTGGGGGATGGCATCCACCCACAAACCCATATGTCTTGCTTTTCAATCGTTTCTGAAATCGGAATTGTTCTTAACGGATAAAATATTCTCAATCTTTTCGTTGAATACATCTTCAAGAACGCGAGTTGCTCGGCTGAATGAAAGCTAACGCCTTTTTGATAAGTGATCCATCTTGATTACGTCACATCTCACTACATCAGTAGATTCATCAGGAATGATCTGTCCTCCAGTAAAGTCAGGGTTATTCTAGAAAATAAAATATTCACATCGATGCCTGACTATATAAATAATAATTTAGAGGAATGGCAAAACGAAACATCAAACATCTCGTTAGACAAATAATCTATTCTTATTAAACGAGCAAAAATTGTTTATATATATAGGTATTTATATATTTGTTTGTATCTTAGTTCTATTTTGAAAATGGGTCTACCGATTTTTATGAAACCAACTCTATTAACAAGTTTTGAGGATGAGAAAACGATCTGGCTAGGTCTGGACCTCGACAAATTTCATCTTAATTTTAGGTTAAAAATAAAATAAAATGAGAGAGTCTTCTGTTTTTTAATAAAATAATTTTTAATTATTTCTAGAGACTATAGTTTCGAAGGCATTGCCTTCATCATCAGTCTATCACAAATATTTCAAATTAGTTACAAATTAAGATTTATACATTGAAAATTTTGAAAAATATATAATGTCTTTTTCTTCATGTTTCCTCTTGGGAGATTTGAATATAATATATATATTTTTCAAAATTTTCAATGTATAAATCTTAATTTGTAACTAATTTGAAATATTTGTAATAGACTGATGATGAAAGCAATGCCTTCGAAACTATAGTCTCTAGAAATAAAAAATTATTTTATTAAAAAAAAGAAGACTCTCTCATTTTATTTTATTTTTAACCTAAAATAAAACAATTCTGTTACCATCGACAGTGAAATCTTTTATTCATCTTAATTGATATTTTCTTAATTAAAGTAATTATTTATAGATGAAAATCTCAATAAAAAAGTTTTTTTACATTTTTTTCAATAATCTTTTTACTTTATCCAATGCGAAGCATGGGTAAAGTATTGTGATCGGTCTCGTGCCAAGTGCGACTTCAAAGAGTCCTCAGGTAAAGACTACGGAACCCATGGACTCAATTAAGGTCACAAATTGTAGTATTCAATTAGATTGAATTTTAACACGTGACGATTTTGCCAAAAATTACCTGGGGTCTCGCAGAGAGGCCAAAAAGTGCCATTTTTTTTGGAAATGCGTGGGGATGGATGGATGGATGGATGGATGGATGTTATCGATTTTTTCGTCCACGATTTTTTCCACACCTTTGCACCGATTGAAAGGAAATTGAAAACCTACCATCATTTTAACAAAATGAAGCGCTGATTAGTTTTCGGTACATATCGGCCCACAAACATTAGTATTATACAACATTATTTATTTCATAAAGAGAAACAAAGAGGTTGTCTTCTGCTTGATGCAAATAAACATACACACATATAATATATATATATATATATATATATATATATATATATATATATATATCGAGATGATATATCTGTATATATATTATTTATTTGTTTGAAATAGAAATTCAAAACTCTTTTTGAACAATCAAATAGATTTATCCAATAGTAATCTGCTTAAGATGTTTGCTAACAAAAGATAAAAGAAAAAAGAAAAACCCTTCTTTTGTCAGCCTTTCTAAGGAGAAAGGAGAAAGGGAAACATATTGTTATATTTGAATGTGAACCGGATGGGATGTCTTTATTAGTTCCTAGCCAGCAGTGACAAAGGAACACCAAGTTTTCAATATCCATATGATATTGTCTCCATGAAGAACATTTATAATTGAAGAAAGACTGATGATGAAGACCAAGTCTTCGAAACTATAGTCTCAAACAAATAAATAATATATATACAGATATATCATCTCGATATATATATGTGTGTATGTTTATTTGCATCAAGCAGAGGACAACCTTTGTTTCTCTTTGTGAATCAACAACTCTGCTACTCTCGGCAAAACAAAAACTTTTCAATTATTTATTTCAGTACTTTTTTAGTTTTTTCTAAATATCTTTAAAATGACAACCAATTTTGATGAAATTTAATATCCTAATTAAGTACCTTGGGGCCGACAAAAAGGTTAAATAAAGTTTTTAGTAAAATTATATTTTAAAGTACTTTACTCTAAAGTAAGATTTTTGAATTCTTTAAAATTTATTCATTTGATCTGTTTATGGTAATATAGGACTCATTTAACCTAACTATGTAAGAGTGGATAGGCTTTTCTCTGTGAAATGCTAAAAATTTGGGAGGAAAGTTTATAAGTAACCATAGCAACTGCGTTCTTTTCTTATCCGTTACCTTTAAAGAGGAATCGACTTAAAACCAAAAATAGCGATTGATTCTCATCTAGTACTTGAGGAATAACCATTCTATATTGGATTTTTGACATTTCGGCTATTATTAGTAACCATTGCTGAAGACATAGATGAATCGACTTAAAATCAAAAATAGCGATCGATTCTCATCTAATACTTGAGGAATAACAATTCTACATAAAAATTTTGACGCTTCGATTATTATTGGTAACCATTGCTGAAGACATGGAGGAATAGGTTTAAAATCAAAAATAACGTTCGATTCTTATCTCATACTAGAGGAATAACCTTATTGAATTCCATTTTTAATGTTTTGATTATTAATGGCAACTTCTACTGAAAACGTGGAAGAATCGACTTAAAATCAAAAAGACTAAATTCTTTTTTGGTGAACAACTCAAGTTTGAGTGATGGAATCGTACATGGTAGGGGGAAAGAATGCAGTATCCCCCTACCATGTACGTTCCTCCCAATTGAACTTCACTTATACATTTGTTTCCAATTTTATATTTAGTTTTCTTTTGTAACTCCTGATGATGGGCTCATAACCCGAAATATATATCGAGATAAAAAACTCAAAACATATATTTGTTTTATTTGTGAAACCCACCTAGAAAAATATATTTTTACCTATTATAATATATTCACCCCAGACCATTTGAGTGATGGGACGTAGAACCAGACCACCCCAAAGTGTAGTTTTACAACATGAAAAAAAATATTTTTGATTCACGCTGAAACTTTAATAGCGTGTTAAGTAAAATTTACTAAAATATTAATTGTTTTTAATTGTTTTTAAAATGATTCAGCTTCTAAATTATTTGTAATATATATAAATTAATTATTGCTTTTATAATTTTGTTGATTTCAAATATTAAATCTTGTTATTGTTACTAATTGTTATTATCTGAATCTTTTATTGACTGATTAGCTCTTAACAGTGCCGGCTTATGACATTTTGCTGCCCGGGGCTAACTTTTAAAAACCGCCATTCTTGGGAAAGAAAAAATCGTTTTTTCCAACATAATAGTTATTTATGATATGTGTTAAAAGTAATATTTTATTTTGGGGGAAGGAAGTTTTGAACACGGCACAAAACAGAATGCTCCAAACCTTAGTACAAAATAAAATCACTTTAAAAAATAAAAAAAAACTTTCTGTTGAATTCATAACCTCCTTTTTTTTCAAAGTCAGTCAAAAATAGTATATTTTTAAAATTTAAGCTCTAAATTGCTTTCTTAGAATGGGTGAATATCCTTTAAGTTCTAGATAATTAAAAAAGGCTTTTTGGTTTTTTTAATCTCTAGGTAGTTTTACACACTCTGATGCAGTTACCGACAACTTTTGGGAATATTTCAAAAAAAAATTATGCAAATTTTAACCCCTACGAAAGCTCGAGTTGATATTATCTTTGATCAGTACATGACTCCTTCGATAAAAGACTATGAACGTACGCGGTCAAGAAAATGACTTGGAATACGTTATTTCTGGTCCCATACAAACCCGTCCCTCAGATTTCAACAAAGAGCTTAAAAATATTAAATTTTTTAATTGATCATTGGAATACTCCTGAAATTATATCTTTCACCGGAAAAAACAGTAATTAATTTAAGCTATGATTTTTGTTATTCATATCAAGTTGAAGATAATATTATAATTAGGAACATTTATGAAGATTTGTCATGTGGCAACCACGAAGAAGCTGACACACGAATTGTCTACCATGTATGTAAACTAAATAACAACTCTAACACTAATGTTTTAATTAAATCATGTAATACAGATGTCCTTATTATACTGCTTGGTAATATGGATCATCTTGAAAGTGACTGGTTGAATATTTATATGGAGCATGGTGCTGCAAATAAGAGAAGAATTATAAATATAACACAATTACTATCTGAATTAGGACCATCATTATGTTCAAGTTTACCTGGATTCCATGCAATTACGGAATGTGATTACAATCCATCTTTTTCAAAAAAGGCAAAAAAAAGCAATAAAAGATTCAGATAATAACAATTAGTAACAATAAGAAGATTTAATATTTGAAATCAACAAAATTATAAAAGCAATCATTAATTTATATATATATTACAAATCATTTAGAAGCTGAATCATTTTAAAAACAATTAAAAACAATTAATATTTTAGTAAATTTTACTTAACACGCTATTAAAGTTTCAGCGTGAATCAAAAATATTTTTTTCATGTTGTAAAACTACATTTTGGGGTGGTCTGGTTCTACGTCCCACCACTCAAATGGTCTGGGGTGAATATATTATGTTTATAATTGACTATAAATTATAATTTTTCTAATTTCATTCTGGGTCAAAAATATTTTTTAACACATATTTTTTACCTCACTCACACCATGCGCAGTACCTGGTCCACCTGCTACAGTCAGCCAGACTGGTCATTCCCTGTACAACTATCATAGACGGTACTATTAAGCATTATTTCTAGTTGAGTCAAATCCGTAGTCAAAATGTGTCACCAGCTCTTGGACTAAATGTAGAATGGTTATTCCTCGACTTTTAAATGAGAATTGATCATTATTTTTGACTTAAAGTCAACATGAACTGCAAATTGCAAGTGATATCTGATTAATAATAAAAGGAATAAACATATTAATATTTCAAGTGAATTTGATTAAAGTTTAGCAACGATCCTTTGCAGTTTACTTTTTTATTAATTGGTTTTTTAATTTTTAAACCCACGAATACTTTATACCAAATATTGTTATATATTAGAATTTGTCCAATTTATTTGATTAAAATTCCTCTTATTAAAAAACACGGACTAAAAATATTATCACAAGCTAGAAGATCAAGTACAGTCGATGGTGGGGAAGTAATCTCGAAGCGTATTTCATGTAAAAAAATTGATTCAATAAAATTATTATTTATATAATTGATTAAAAAACTCTATAAATTGTTATTTAATTAAAAAAAATAATTATACGGAATTTATTTATATAGCTATATACACATAATCTGTGAACCACTAGAAATCTAGAAATGCAAAAAGTGGTTACGGGGTGGGAATGAATGTGTGGGTAAAGGAGGTGGGGTGCAGTTTTGGGGGACCCGGGGGTGGGTGAGGTAGGGGGTTTCGGGTGGGGATTGGGTGGGATGGGGCGGGATGGGGGCGAGCTGCGTGGTTTCGGGGGGTGGGGGGTCTATGGGGCGTTTACTATATATTTGTATTTGTTTTAATTTGGTTACCGTGCATCGCTCGGTGGCTCCAGGTACTAAATAATAAACAATCGAACAGGTGTGTTTTGTATTATTCACCGGAACTGCGAATAGCGTATCGAAATTTTGGAAAAAGTTTAACTTTTTCCTCCAATTTGCTTATTAAATTCCTGTTTCAAATAACCTCAAAGAAAATTTGACCCATAGGGGAGAATAAGAGAGAGAATAAAAACCCTTTTGTATTTTGAATTTTTTTTGAACGATTACACCACCAAATAAGCTGACGTGTTCTAATGTTGCCATCCACTTGAATTTACCACACAAGCTGGCCCCTCACTTATACTTTAATATTTAATAAAATTATTTATATTCATGTAGGGGGCGGTTAGATTTTGCATTTTTAGACTTCTGGAGTCCCACTGATTATGTATACAAAATTTGGTTGAGTTTGCTGAAACCGCCTAGTTTTTAATTTTTAACTTCCGTTCCCCCCACCCCCTTAATTTTGAGTCGATATGCACCAAAATCTAATCAGCTCTTAATCTAAATGAACCAAAACTACGTGTGAAATTTGGTTTTGATATTCACCCTAGTTTTTGAGCTAGCTCGTCCACAAAAATTTAGTAACGCACAGACTAACTAACAACCAAACAACCAGACTAACAGATATTTTGACAAAAGAATTATTATCCCAAAAAATATCATTGTTTTGATGTTCCCTTATTAGGGCTTTTTTGTAGACCGAAATGCCATAGTTTTGCTCAATTTTTTTTAATCAAAATAGTTTAAGCCGTTTTTGAGATATTTCGAAAAAAAAAGGAAAAAAAACACTTTTTCATGCACGATTACAATACTTGACCATACCCTGTATGGTAAAGTAATATCATATTACGAATGAAAAAGTCAAAAGAAACGATATTAGACATTTTTATTTCCTATAATTATTTTAAATAATTAGAAATTTATATTAATTAAATTTTCATTTATTAAATATGTGTATCTATAATAAAGATATTTTTTTATAGATAAGTAAAATTTTAATTTATGTATGGAGGTCAGCTAGTCCCTATTTAGGGAACGCTGACGCCCTGGTAAAGATTGATTAAAAAGAGAGAGAGGCCAAAGGTACTGTCAAAGTGTCCTTTAATATGAATTAAGGTATTGGAATACATAATTCATTATGGATTTATTTATTTCCATTTTGGTCGTCATTAATAAATTTCTCGTAACATTCCAGCACTCTTATTAAAGAAAAACATAATTACCATCTTAATTAATCATTCTAATATTGAAGTGTTATAAGTGAACTCAAATTTTTACTTTACCATAGAGGGTATGCTCAAGTATTGTAATCGTGCATGAAAAAAGTGGTTTTTTCCTTCTTTTTTTCGAGATATCTCAAAAACGGCTGAAACTATTTTGATTAAAAAATTGAGCAAAACCATGGCATTTCGGTCTACAAAAAAGCTCTTATAAGTGAATATCGAAAAAATGATATTTTTCGAGATAATAATTGTTATGTCAAAATGTCTGTAATCTGTGTGTTACCAAATTTTTGTGGACGAGCTAGCTCAAAAACTAGTGTGAATATCGAAACCAAATTTCACCCGTAGTTTTGGTCCATTGAGATTAAGAGCTGATTAGATTTTGGTGCATATAGATCCAAAATTAAGGGGGTAAAGGGGTTAAAAATTAAAAATCTAGGCCATTTGAGCAAACTCAACCAAATTTTGTATACATAATCAATGGACCCCCAGAAGTCTTAAAATGCAAAAACCAACTGCTCAAAATAGGGGGGGGGTGAAAAATGAAAATCTAGGCTCTTGTACCAAACTCAACCAAATTTTGTATACATATTCAGTGGGACTCCAGAAGTCTAAAAATGCAAAAACTAAGCGCCCAAGGGGGGGGGGGGGGGTTTAAAAAATAAAATTTTTGGCCATTTTCCAAACTCAACCAAATTTTGTATATATAATCAGTGGGCCCCTAGGAGACTAAAAATGCAAAAACTAACCCCCTCCCCTACATGATTATAAATAATATTATTAAATATTAAATATAAGTGAGGGGCCAGGTTGTATGGTAAAGTCAAGTTAATGGTCACATCAGAACACGTCAGCTTATTGATGTTTTGACTATTAATGGTAACCTCTACTGAAAACATGGAAGAATCGACTTAAAATCAAAAAGACTAATATGGTAAAGAACTCAATCTTGAGCCGGTCTATAATCACCACTGCCTAAGTGTTAAACTTCCAGTTTATAACTTTAATAGCTTAGAAGCTAGAGGCCTATGATGGGATGGATAAAAAAACGAAGTCTTCGCATAAGGGTTTCCCTAAAAACTAAAATTCTTGACTAAAATGAAATTTTAATTTCACGCCGGGTGCAATTAAACGTTTTTATGGTGAGATCGTGGGTGGGTGTCAATTCGGCTCCCGTCCTTCACGTTTACGGATGGTGGGGCCCCTGTCTATATTATTGTGTCGGTGTATGTGTAATGAAGCAAGTGTCCATGTCCATGTCCATGTCCAGGGGCAATCAGGCCACTCGGAAGAGAGAAATGCTTTGACATCCACGATTTATACCCCGAATAGAGAGAGATCAACCGACATGACACTTGATATCTGTCCTCTCTCTGTTCTGCTACAGATAAATGATACTTACTATTTTTTATCTTTCTTTCTCTATTTCTCATTTTCTTTCTTTTTACTTTACAAAATTTTTTGGAATTTTCTGAAACTTATCTCGAGAGAAATAAAGTCTCTTAAGCCAGCGTTTCTCAAACGTTTTCTTTAACGTAGACCAGTGGTTTCGAACATTTGCATTGCGTTCAGTATAGTTTCCTATTGGTCAAAATATAAATTTCATTGGTATTGGACCTTTTTTGTTATGTTTGTTCAGGCACAACTTAATTGTTTATGAGCCGATTTAAAGATTCTTTCTGCGTTTGGATCAGTATAAGCTCCAAGATAGTCAAGATACCTATTTATTTATTTTATGTAAGTTCAGCGAGAACTTTTTCCACGTGTACCGATTTCAATGATTCTTTCTTTATTGGAAAGGCGGTACTTTAGGCGTGGTCCCATATTAATTTGGTCAAGTTCTCATGATATGATCAATGACGAAATAACGCAAATCTCCAATTCTTATGAGCAAATAATCAAAATTATAATATTTGAAATCTTTTATAAAAAAACATCTTAAAACATTCATTTAAAACCCGCAAACGTTTAGAGAGAATTTCTATATTTATTAAATGAATTTTTCTATCATTTTATGATTCATTCGCCCGACGCTTTCTCTTACGAGATGTATACAAAATATTATCTTAAGTCACTATTAATAACATCACTGAAAAGAGAAAAATAAAAAAAATTTTATAAAAAAAATAAAACGGACTTCAAAAAATTAAATGCAACAAATAAAATAATAAGAACTCAAAAATAAAATAAAATTCACTAAATAATTATCTAATTTAGTTACAGCTAAACGACGAAATATTTACATGAAATCACTTTTTCAAGTGGGTGCTAAGCAAACTATATAAGCGAGCTTACACGCCAAACGTACTAAGTAAGAACCGTCGAGAGCAATTCATAAAATGTATATGTTTGGCACCGACTTCAAAAAGTGATTTCATGTTAAAATTTCCTAGTTTAGTTGTAACTAAATTAGATAATTATTTTATACCTTTTAGTGCATTTTATTTGTTGAATTTTATTATTTTGAAGTCGGTTTTATTTTAATTTTTTTGTTTTTATAATATTATTTCCCTTCTCTTCTCATTTGATCCAACTACATCATATTCAGATTAAATTAGAGAGAGAGAGAGAGATGGAGTAGTTTCAAATGCAAATCCCGTGTTGTTGTTTGTGTAATTGTATCCCATATGGGAGTTGGAAGGAAATAAGAAATGAGCGGGTGCGTGTTTGTCTTTGCTAGGAGGTGTTGTTGTTGTTGTTGTTGTTGATGACACACTCAACACCTCAACAACCCCGTTGTTTGCCTTTCCCTCAGGTGCAAGTTGTCTGGCTGACTATTCATCTCCAAGTCATCCTATCACCCAAAAGAACACAATTAGACAACTACTCAATTAGTATCTAAGTTGATTTTTGGTCAAAATATAGAGGATTTTATCAAACAATGTGAATTAAATGGTTATACAAGAGAGATTGTGAAACAATTGACGAATAAATATATTGTAAATGAATGGAAGATGAAAAGGAAAGAAAAAAGACCTGAAAATACCTTAAAATTCAGAGGGTCATTAACTTATGTACCTGGCCTAACTGATATTATGGTGAAGCTGTTCAGAAGTGAGGGTGTCCTGTTAGCAAAACGCCCAGTAAAACCCTTAGCCATGCTGTACAAGGATGTGACAGTGAGAGATGTTCTTTCTGAGACCAACGTAGTTTACAAGATTTGAGAAACAAAAAGATTACTTCAGACTAGAATAGTTGAACATGACAAGTCAGTTACTAATAGTAAGTTAATTTCAGCTCTAGCCATTCATGCATTGGACAATAAATATAGGTTCAATTTTGATGATGTTAAAATTTTATGTAAAGATAGTGATGATTTTAAACGTAAAATGAAAGAATCATTACATATTTTAAAAAATAGGAAAAATGTCGTCAACTTCAAGCTAGACACTGAAAACAATGTACGGTATTATAGTAATTTAATTAATATGTTAATACATTGATTTATAGAAATACTTGTAAAGGGTACTGAATGAAAAATAATACTAGTTAGTTTTACATAGAATTTAATTGTTTCTGTGTCTTTGACAGGTTTTTGGTTTAATTTCCAGTGATAATGAAATTTAGAATAATATTGTAATTTTTAAATTAATTATGTTTTAAATTTAAATTTTGAATTTCATAACATGTAGGGATTTTATATTTTTATGTTGGCACCCACTAACATCAAATATTAACGTTAATTAAGTAATAAGTAATAACATCACTTATTGAAAATTACAGTTAAAAATATATATAATTTAAGAAAAATAATTATAGAAACAATATAAGATTTAAAACAATTAATTATCAGGGCCGTGCCTGGGTATATGGCCGCCTGCGTGCCAGTCTGTATGGCCGCCCCCAGGATAACATTAAAAAAAACTACTTTAATTTTTAATGTTTATTATTATACACAGGGCATCAAACCGGGAAAAAAATCAGTTTTTGGTTAACCGAAATCGAGAACGAAAAAAAATATTGGTTTTGTTCCCAAAACCGGTTTCTGAAAAAGAAAAACCGGCTAAAAACCGGTTTTATGAGATTTATATGTTTGGATGAAATTTAAGAAAAAAAAATGCACAAAATAAACATTTTTTTATTTAAAATTTAAACAAAAATAATAACATGAAAAAAATTATGGTATTGGTTTTATAATCACAGACAAAATTATCAAACATAAAGAACAAGGAATAACCCTTAAATCTATACTAACATATTAGGATAACAAAGCTCAGTGGCCAATGGCAGATCTGGGCTGACTTGCAACTTGGGAGGTATACAAAATAGAATTAATTTACTTACTTTAATAATAACATGAAAAAAAGTAATTATGGTATTGGTATTATAATCACAGACAAAATTATCAAACATAAAGAACATAGGAATACGATAATTTAAAATCCTAGGTGTCGCTCAGTGACAATTTAAAATTATTTGATTTTAAAAAATCAAATCTTACGTATTATTTATTGATATTGAAAATAGTAAAGGTTTTTGGTTAATTAACCGGTTTCATAAAATTATTTCGGTTAGGTTACCGGTTAATTAGGGAAATCTTTCAATCTTTCAATTATCGCGATTGAAAGTGAAATTGCTGAATCTTCACGAAGCAATTATTAAATAAAGTACATATTAAAAGTTAATCCTACGGGATTTTTTACTGACAAAATCGTCAATTGCTTCGTGAATATTTAAAGATTCAGCAATTTCACTTTCAATCGCGATAATTGAAAGATTGCTCATACGTTCTTGCGTCATGGAAGTACGTAGGTAATTTTTTATGATTTTCAATTTAGAAAAACTACGTTCTCCAGACGCAACTGATACAGGCATGGTCAATAATAGTTTTAAGCTTGTAGATACATTTGGAAATGAATTTTGTAAATTGTGTTTGTACAAATACTTTAGGAGTTCTTCGGGTTGTTTCCTATCTTTTATAATTATTTTCAATGAAATTAACTCTTCGTATAATTCTGCTCCGTTTATGTCGCACGATTCGCCATCCTTGAATTTATTATGAAAGTCGAAGCAACTTTTTTTTATGTCGTCCTCTCCTATTTCAACAAATTTATATAAAAATCCGAAAGACTGTTCGAAATTGGATAATGTTTCAAATCGGGTAGTAACAGATGAAATGGCTGTATCCAATATTACATAGAAAAAATTAATTTTGAAATTTTCTTTAGCAGTTAACTGAATATCCTCATCTCCTTCATAGTCAAATTGTTTTCGCTTATGGCGTCGACGTAGATTAATTTCAACAGGAAATTCCGGTTGTATTTCAAGTGATTCACATAATTCATCAGCAATTTTCAAATACTTTTCGAAATTTTCATCATTTCTAATACTTTGGAAAAAAATTAAAATATTATTAATAGATTCAGCACATGAAGTAAGATTCCAAGAAACGGTCTGCATCATTTTACTAATAATATTTACTTTTTCTAAGATTTCGTACCATATTACTGTGGAACAAATAAATTTGTACGATTTAATTTTCATTGCCAAACATTTAGCTTCATGTTGACCTATTGGTGTTGAACATTCTTCCGCTAGTTCTATTAGGCTGTCATAAATTTCACCTAATTCATGACGCAGTGGTCTAATCGCCTTAATCCTTGATTCCCACCGGGTTACGCTAACTTGTTTTACTGTTAACGATTTTACATGTTTTTTTAAAATTTGCCATCGAAAAGGTGATCCGGAAAAGTAATTGTATATTGCTGACACATTACTAAAAAATCCACAGTTGAAAAAGAAACTTTCGCTGCATCATTGACGACCAAATTTAATGTATGCGCGTTGCATGGCATAAACAAAGCTCGTGGATAATTGTCCAAAATTCGTTTCTGCAATCCAATATGTTTTCCAGCCATATTTGATCCATTATCATACCCCTGGCCTCTCATATCGTTAACATTTAATTTAAGAGAGCTTAATTTTTCAATTAAAAAGTCGTAAAAAGCTTCTCCAGTACTTTTTTGAGCTGGAGAAAAACCAACGAAATTTTCTCTCACTTCTACTTCGTCATTTTGAATATGCACATATCTCAAAATTATTGTAATTTGCTCGACATGTCCCATGTCCGGCGTACAATCCAAAATTACTGAAAAATATTTGGCGTCTTTTATTGCTGACAAAATATATTTTTGAATTTGCGCTGCAAGGATACTAATTATTTCATTTTGGAAGCGATTTCCCGCATAATGTGGCATATGGTTCTTTAAAGCAACTGATTGTTGAATGCGATTTATGTGATCTGCCATAACATCATCAAATTTTCCTATCATTTCAATTGCTTTTAGAAAATTTCCATTATTGTTTTCATACAATCTGCTCGAGCTACCTCTAAACGCTAAACCCTGTACTGCCAGAAATTGTACCACAGATATCATGCGTACGACAATTTGATACCATCGTTTTTTCTCTGCGTCATAATACCGTTGCAAATTTTTATCAATTGTAGCTTTGCTTTTTTAAATTTAATGTTCGAAAAAATTCGGATTCGCTGCATGACTAGGTATATAAATACTAACAACGACATAATCAGTTTTTATACATTTCTTATTTCTGAGAAACTCTTTTTAGATAGATTAGATTAGAGAAACTGTTTTTACTTCGTATCTTAATGAAAACAAACCGATTGTATTTTTGCCCAGTAAACAACTTGTAACGATTTGGCCGCCTCTAATTTCGGCCGCCTGCGTGCGGTGCACGCAATGAACGCCCGTCAGGCACGGCCCTGTTAATTATATATATGATATATTCACTAATATTGACATATATTATATTAATATTACTTATAACACAAAAAAGCCTCCAGGTAATTGGCAAATATGAAAGAATTTGTTTGATTTATTTAGGTTAATTAATTAAAATTTATTCTAATTGGTTATTTTTATTACAAGCTTTCTTGATTAAAATGTTATTAATTGTAAAAAGAAAATAACATTCTACACATATATATGTAATATATTATGAAAGTGTTTTAAGAAGAATAACTATAGAAAACAACTCTATATAACTGATATTGACATACTATATTAATAACAAAATACCTCCAGCTTTTTGATTAAAATGTTATTATTTGTAAAAAGAAAATGACATTCTACACAGACATATGTACTATATTATGAAAAGCTTGGGTGAGTTCTTTTCTTCTTTTATCTTGAGAATGACATGTAATTAGTAATTTACTGTAATTAAGATTATGTTTTCCTTGTAGACTGATGATGGTGTGAGAATATCCGCCGAAACGTCTCATAAGTTTTTCATGAAAATAAATTTGTTAGAATATAAAGAAATTTTATTTCCTTTTTCCTAACGAAGACATTACATCTGTTTTCAAGGTTTTCAAGAGCCTCAAAAAACACCACAATTTATAATTTTAAAACATTATAGTACCATATCTAAGAAATTTTTATTTTTGACAAGGCTTGGTTCGATCACATATGTGTGTATAACTCCTAATTGACTGAAGATGGCCAAATAAAATTCAGGCCGAAACGTCTCATTAAAGGTGTTTTATTGAAGTCAGTGATTCCATCTTTGGCTGATACCTCCTCCTTCATCTAGTACAGTTTCATCACAGCCACGAACTCTTACAATAAAAAAAAATAATTATACGGAATTTATTTATTTACCTATATACACATAATCTGTGGACCACTAGAAAGCTAGAAATGCAAAAACTGGGTGCGGGGTGGGGATGGATGTGGAAATGCAGGAGGTGGGGGATCCGGGGAGTGGGGTGCGGGTTTTCGGGGGCGGGTTTGGGGTGGCGTTGGGGGGAGGAGGGGTCCAGCGGGCGTTTGGTTACCATATATCGCTCGGTGGCTGCAGGTACTTAGATATTAGTATGGCTTGCGCTCCAGGGTTCCGAAGAAGAAATACACCACACTGCACAATTACACTGTACTTTAAAACGTAGGGAACACGGTGTGGGATTATACTGAAACATTTTTAAATTATAATAGATTGGATTTGGTGATGTTTCACAGTGTACTTTGTAAGTATAATTGCTAACCTTCCCGTTTCTAGTGCCCTGGAAGTAGCCTCCAGCGAAAGAACCGTGCCGAACCCTAATAAATTGTACCGTTTTATTCCAAAATGAGATGGCGAAAATTTAATTTGGAACTTGCGATTCGATCATTAAAATAAAAGATTTAAGAATCTAAGTATATCCAAACAAGTAAGTTATGTACTTTATTTTACCAACTTCCAATGTTTCAAATTTGCAAAAATTATATTTTTTGAATAGTTTTGCATTTCTTAACTGGAAGATCTAGAACTAGAAAGTCCAAAATCCAATTAGTTTTCCTTATTGAAAATACAGGGTGGGACAGAAATAATGACCCGGTTTTGAGGAGGAATAAAAAAAAACTAATAAATGTAAAGACTTAAAACTGTTTTATTATGATCTGTATTTAATCCCATGTTTTCATTAAGTTTTGAATACCACATCACTAAGATGGCGGCCTTCAGCATTAATACATGATGTAGTCTATTTCTTAAGTTTTGGGCTGATTTTCTGCACATTTCAAGGGGTATCGCGGATGTTTCCTCTATGATTCAGGTCTTTAGCTGTTCTAAAGTATGGGGGTGATGTTTGAAAACTTTCTTCTTCAAATAAAATTAAAATAAAATAAAAAGTCACACATGCTTAAATCTGAGGAGCGCGCTGGCCCCTCCACGTCACCCCTCAGAAACACAGTCTTTTCAGGGAACATTTGTCTCAATTTGGCCATAGAAATCCAAGCTGTGTGCTGTAGTCCCATTTTGTTGGAACCACAGATTCACAGATTAGTTTTGCCTCTCAATTTTTGCAATTGTGGCTCAAAAAAATTGAAACATAACGTCCAGCTGTGACTGTAACTGCTTGGCCATCCTCCTCAAAAAAAATAAGGCCCATTGATCCCAAATTGTGATATGACTCACTACAAAGTCACTTTAGGAGAGTGAATTGGTCTCTCGTGGACTTGCTTTGGTACAGTTAGTCCAGTGCCGAAATATAGATTGTTTAGAGACGTTATTCTTAGCGAAAAGCTTAAGCATTTTTTCTAAATGATCTAATATTAATTATCATGGAAACACCGCCCTTACTAGGGGAGAAGGAAGCAGAAAACCTGCTGGCTAGCCAGCCGCCAAGTTAATGGGCTCCTTTGTCTCTTGGGAATCCTTTAAATAATAAAACCCATCTTTAAGAAGGACTTTGGGGAGGGAGGGGGTGTCTCATGAATGGCTCAAGCAGTCCAACAAGTTAGGCAAACATTCATTCCGATTTCGATGCCATTTGAAACAATCTTCAAACGTTTCGTTAGAATTTCTCCTATATCAATGGAATTCAAATAAATTCAACTAACTTGGGAGACAATTTTGACTTCATCCCAAAATTTTAGATAAAAGCGGAATTTAGAAAAAAAAATGATTATAAACAACAAAAATTCAAATGACAAAATGTCAGATATGGATTCTGTTTTTATAATATTTATCAAATTTAGAGGAAAATAATTTTTTGTGAATAGTTTTATTTTTTGGTTTTATCCAAAGTAATTTCAACACCAAGACAATCTGTAGCAATGCATCTACTTTTTTATTCACTTCAAAAAAAGGACCTGTCTTGGAATGAACACATCTCCTCTGTGGCGAAATCTGCAGCGAGGAAGATTGGCTTCTTATTCAGGTCCAAGCGATTTTACAAACCCCCACAACTTCTCACCATATACAAGGCCCAAATCCGCCCCTGTCTCGAATACGGCTCTCATCTGTGGAGAAGGAGCCTCAAAATATTCTCTTGCTACCCTTGATGCAATTCAGAAACGAGCCGTCAGGCTAATTGACGATTCTACCCTCACCGACTCCCTCGACTCGCTGGCTCATCGAGAAGAGATGTCTCTGCCCTTTCCCTTTTCTATAGATACTATCACGGCAGGTGCTCTGATGAGATAAAATCAATAATTCCCCCAAAGCATGCTTTGCACGCAGCACACGTTTTGCCGACTCCCAACACTCTTTCGCGGTCAAATTGGAAAAGTGCCGGACCACTTCATTCGCGAATACATATATCCCCATGACTTCAAGGAACTGGAACTCTCTCCCAGCCTCTATCTTTCCCAGCACATGATCTTCAAACCTTCAAAACCAGGGTGCATAGACACCTTCGTCTACACCCTCTCACTTAATCAACTTTCCCTTCTCTTCGGTAATGCAAGGGTCTTTCGAGATCCATAGGGGCTACATCTTTACTGGTGCACCCCTTCTGCATTCGATTGCATTAAAAAAAAAAAAAAGGAGGAGGTTATCAATTATCGTTTCGAAGGTTTGACCTCCATCGTCAGTCTTTTTATTTAAAAATATTCTGTATTTCTCATGAATACAGTGTTGTGCGCGGCAGTCAGAGTATTTTTTCCTTAATAATAAATATTATTATTTTAAGGGTAATATTTATAGCCGGCGGTGTGCCCTTTTGAAGCCCTTTGATGTCTTTTTGATAACAGGAAGGTGGACTTTACAACTCTACTTCCTGAACCTCAATAAATTTAAAGTAAGTTGTCACATTTGGGTTAATAAATAAGTCCTGTCGAATGGCTTTTAACACCAGATGTCAATAATAATATCATGTAAATTTATTGGGTTTTTTCTTATTCTGCCCGGAAATTTCCCATGAGAATAATTTCTAAAAATAGGCGGGCTCCAATATTTTAAAACGCCCTGCTAATTAAGAATTAAACCAATAAGAAGTTTTTGGGCAATTTTCAGAGACAAGCAGGCACGCTTTAAGGCAGTTGAGTTGAAGTCAGTTCTCGATAGAGTTCAGAGTTGGGAGATGAGAAGGTCAACCAACAGAGACAAATTTGAAGTTCTCTAAGGGCCGGTTGTATGTCGCAAAGTAAATGCTTTTACCACTATCTAACGGTAGATGGTGAATGGAGTCCCACTGGGATGACTCCATTTACCATCTACCGTTTGTTAGTGGTAAAAGCATTTACTTTGCGACATACAACCCGCCTAAGCCATCAGCAAAGAGAAATGTATGTTTTTAAGCCAGTAATAAGAAATACCAATATTAATTAAATATTCTCTTATTTAAAACGAAACATCTCCTTCCTAAATCAGCATCAAAGCTAAAAACAGGTCAAATCGCTTGGGACCATTTTCTCCGAGCAATTCGAGATAAAAACATACAAATCGTCAACCTTTCTCTGGTCAAGAAGGGTTGCAAACAAAAATCAAATGTTGTCATAACAGATGCCCTATTGAATGTTTTGTTGTAATAGTAAGCTAGCCTAGAATGGATTGGGCATCTCTAGTCAGCTGATAGCGTGAACCGAGGGGTGAATCGCGACATAATAAGCTGTACACCTACTTCCACTTCCACTTCCAAATATTTCCAAGCACTTCCGAATATTTCCAATTACTTCCAAATATTCCCAAGTACTTTCAATATTTCCAAGCACATTCAAATATTTCCAAGTACTTCCAAAATACTTCCAAAGAGGTGTACACCTACTTCCAATCGCGAATCACCCCTCGACGTGAACAGTATAAGGCGCCTCCTCCCTCATAGCCAGCATTGCTCCAAATTTATTTGTCTATTTTATTCTTCCCTTCGTTCATTTTTTAAAAAAGATTTATTTCCTATAAATGTTTGTAAATAAAAATGTTTCTTCCAATATTTATATTTTATTATTATTATTAATATGAGAGCCGAGTGTGTGTCGCTTGTGAACAATTCTCGGCCGATAAATCATAATATTTCAAAAGGAAAGAAAGAATCGAAGAAATAAGAAAAAACACGGCTCTCGCACTCTCTCTATCTATCTTTCTGTAGGCACGCCGGGAATCGTAAATCGTTTACATAACGGAAACCTCTATATGCTCGCTATAAGGTGATCCACAAGCTAGTTTATTATTAAACAAAAAAAATTGTCGGTATGGCTCATATAAGAAGGCATTTATTTTTAACCGACTTCAAAAAAGGAGGAGGTTCTCAATTCGACTGATTTTTTTTGTATCTATGTTACCTGATATCTTCGCCAATTGTGAACCGATGTTGATGATTTTTTTGCATTGGGTTCAGTCTAGTTTCCGATTAGTCCCGTTTTTTTTTCATTGGTATTGGACCTTTTTTGTTATGTTTGTTCACCCATGTATGAACCGATTTTAATGATTCTTTCTGTATTTGGCTCAGTATTGCTCCAAGCTAGTCAAGATACCTATTTATTTATTTATTTTATGTATGTTTGGCGAGAAATTTTTGCCACGTGGATCGATTTCGATGATTCTTTTTTTATTGGAAGTGGGGTACCTTAGGGGTAATCCCATATTAATTTGGTCAAGTTCTGATGATATGATGAATTACAAAATAACGGAAATCTCCAATTCTTATGTGCAAATAGTCGAAATTATAATTAATAAAATCGTTTATAAAAAAACAATCTTAAAACGTTCATTTAAAACCCGCAGACGTTTCGAGAGAATTTCTATATTTATTAATTAAATTTTTTTATCATTTTCTGAATTATTTGCCCGACGCTTTCTCTTACAGATGCATACAAAATATTATCTTAAGTCACTATTAATAACATCACTAAAAAGAGAAAAATAAAAATAATTTTTATAAAAAAAATAAAACCGACTTCAAAAAAATTAAATGCAACAAATAAAATAATAAGAACTCAAAAATCAAATAAAATGCACTAAAAGGTATAAAATAATTATCTAATTTAGTTACAACTAAACGATGAAATTGTTACATGAAATCACTTTTTGAAGTCGGTGCTAAACAAACTATATAAACGAGCTTACCCGCCAAACATACCAAGTAAGATCCGTCGAGTGTGATTCATAAAATGTACATGTTTGGCACCGACTTCAAAAAGTGATTTCATGTAACAATTTCGTTGTTTAGTTGTAACTAAATTAGATAATTATTTTATAACCTTTTAGTGCATTTTATTTGATTTTTGAGTTCTCATTATTTTATTTGTTGCATTTAATTATTTTGAAGTCGGTTTTATTTATTTTTTTTTTATAAAAATTATAGCACTTAATAAATGTAAAATGATTATATTAGAGAAAGTTAAAAAGATGCATTTTGATGCTTATCAATTTCGAAAAAACATCTTGGATTCCCCTTTTATTTTCCTAGTTCCCCCCCCCCCCCCCGGCCCCTCATCCAGGAGGATACATCGCTTGGGTCTTTTTCTGATATATACATACCTATGCTTGTGTGTGTATGTGTGTTTGGGTTTCTTAAATAGAAGGCAAAGCTGCGGGCGATCTGAAGGGGGGGGGGAGGGGGGCATAAATCATTATGAAATGTTTATGAATGTCACTAAATGGATCTTATAAGAAAAAGTCTGAGTGGAATTAAACTCCTATAAATTTAAAAATAGGTAACAAATTTTAATTTATTTATTTTATATCAACAGTAATCAAAAAATCCTTAAACTTTTTAGGGTCGTATGATACAAACCTGATTTTTGAATTTTTAATAGCAAGCTGATTAGCCATCGAAAATATCGGGAATGGATATATATTTTTAACCGACTTCAAAAAAAGAGGAGATTATCAATTCGACTGAATTTTTGTGTGTCTATGTTAGTTAATTTCTTCGCCAATTATAAACCGATTTCGATGATTTTTTTTGCATTGGGTTCAGTCTACTTCCCGATTGGTGCAGTTTTTTTTCATTGGTATTGTACCTTTTTTGATATGTATGTTCAGACATAACTTCTTTGTTTATAAACCGTTTTCAATGATTCTTCTTTTATTGGAAAGGGGTACCTTAGGTGTGGTCCCATATTAATTTGGTCAAGTTCTGATGATATGATGAATGACTAAATAACGTAAATCTCCAATTCTTATGACCAAATAATCTAAATTAAAATAAATAAAATCTTTTATAAAAAAAACATCTTAAAACCTTCATTTAAAACCCGCAAACGTTTCTAGAAAATTTCTATATTTATTAATTGAATTTTTTTATCATTTTCTGATTCATTCGCCTGACGCTTTCTCTTACGAGATGCATACAAAATATTATCTTAAGTCACTATTAATAACATCACTAAAAAGAGAAAAATAAAAATAATTTTTATAAAACCGACTTCAAATAAATTAAATGCATCAGAAATAACTCAAAAATAAAATAAAATACACTAAAAAGTATAAAATAATTATCTAATTTAGTTCCAACTAAAAGATGAAATTATTACATGAAATCACTTTTTGAAGTCGGTGCTAAAAGCGAGCTTACTCACCAAACGTACTAAGTGAGATCCGTCGAGTGCGATTCATAAAATGTATATGTTTGGCACCGACTTCAAAAAGTGATTTCATGTAAAAAATTCGTCGTTTAGTTGTAACTAAATAAGATAATTATTTTATACCTTTTAGTGTATTTTATTTGATTTATGGGTTATTCTTCTTTTATATTTGATGCATTTAATTTTTTTGAAGTCGGTTTTATTTTTATTTTTTTATAAAAATTATTTTTTGTATGTGTTTTTATTATAAGAGTTTAGTAAGTTTAAATACAAATTAATAAAGACAAAGAATCTTCTAAGAAATTCATCAGGAGGGTGTCATCTATTAGATCCGAGATGGAATCTATTAATTTTAATTATATGTCAGAAGGGTTGTTTTTACCCCCGAGGATCAAATTGATGACAACCCCCTTTTGTAATTTTCTTAGATTTTTATTTTTGTTAATTTGTTACATTACAAAGATAAATCTGTTGATATCTTTGAGAAATAAATTCTAACCCTCACATTAAAGGGCAATCACTGTTTAAGAAGACAACAGGGAGCTGGTTACAAGCTTCTTTCGTTGACTCTTTTAAGCCCTGAATCAATTGCAATAGACTGATGAAGAGGGCAAAGCCCTCGAAACTATAGTCTCGTTATAAATAAATAAAATTTATATTTCCAGCAGAAGACACACTCTTTTATTGTCTCCTTCAATGTATCAGTTTTAGTAGAGTGGCAAGTTGTTAAGGGTTGGTTCGTTAATTTTGATCATTATTATTCGACTCTGAATATCATATTGAAGAGAATGAACAACGTTATTGAAGAAGAAATATTTCCATTAAGAAAGAAATAGAAATGCACAAACTTGTAGACAGACAGACATACCCGTAAGTGTATTAGATAACCAGAAGGAGAAAGGAAGGAGGCAGAACAGAAGCCCTGTTAAGGGAATGAATGCTGCAAAATGCAAATATATTAGGTTTAATATATATAATCTCCTTCCCTAAAATGATACGATGATAGAAAACAGACCACATGGGGCTGGATCTGGAATTATTTGACTTGTTCCAGATTCCAGGGTGGGGTTGGCTGACATCTCTGCTTGCTTGTTTGGATTATATTTATTATATTTCCAATTCGCCGCCCTTTACAAAACCTAAGGGGGAAGGGGGCAACAGAAAAGACAGAACATTTGTTGTTTCAACTTTGAGAAACATCAAAAAAAAAAAAGAAAAGAAATAAATAAAAAAGAAATTGAATTTTAGTGAAAAAGGGGGAAAAATGGTTAAGAAATATGCCCAGCGCACAATGGTCGAGGACAGGTTGGCTGCCAGTGACGTCAGAGGGGGCGGGGGGAGTAAGAAAACAAAAAGCAGAATTTGCGTACTATGTATTAGCAAATGAAAACAAAACAGAAACCGAAACAGCCCCGAGTCAATTGAAATGAAATAACAAAAAAGAAAAAAAAATTAAATTTATTTTTTAAGAACAAGTAAATGTGTATAAATTGTGAGGTGTATACCCCCCCCCCACCCCACCCCGCCCTTGCGTCCCTCTTAGCCCCTAAATGGTCTGGAATTGGATTTGCTCTTGTAATGGATTTTGTTATCATAACGAGATTCAAAAAAAAATATATAAAAGAAAAGTTGGTGCCCATACAGAAGATGAATTCCCACAATTCATTTAAAACCATTTGTCAGCTTCTTTTTAACCAACTTCAAAAAAGGAGGAGGTTCTCAATTCGACTGATTTTTTTTTTCTGTCTATGTTATCTGATATCTTCGCCAATTGTGAACCTATTTTGATGATTTTTTTTGCATTGGGTTCAGTCTAGTTTCCGATTTGGTAAAAATATAAACTAATGTTCAATAAACACACCTGTTCAGCTAAGACCGAAAGTTATTCTCAAACTGGCGCCAAAATTTTCCTGGCCCTACTCAGCGACTACTAATTACGTCAATTCTCTCATCATTTGCAATGTTATTGTTCAGTAAAATGAAACCAATAAACACGTGTTCCTATACAACATAAACCCAAAATGGGCTCTAAACAAAGACACGTCATGTTTAGTCATTTGGATTGAAAAAGGATGAGAATTGTCAATTTAGTAATTATCTGAGAATAGACGATTGCGCATTCTTCTACAGAAGTCAATTTCAGTTGAAATGGGAGTGAAGAACGTTTCGAGTGGCGAAGACCCCTTCTTCCTGTTCTGCATCTCAAGAGCCCCCTCTCATGCTAATACTTTATTGTCGAGAAAATGACATCGGGACTCAAATAGGGCATTTGTAATTGAGATTTGGTTCGAGCGCTCTCAAGGGGGTGAGGGGGGGAGTACTAGGATTAATGTCTGCGCTCACAATGGAGGAGGCTCTCAATGGACCAGGATTAAGTGCATTTTCGGATTCATTGCGTCGCCCTTTCTCATAGAGTAGCAGAAGACCATCATTTGTCTCTTGAGCCCACCCCCTCCCTTTGGTCAATTCACACAACTTAGGTACATCTCTGATTTTTTTTTCAGATGTTTCGGGTTATTTTTTCTTAATTTTCCTCGTCGTTCATCAATCATCTTGTCTTAAGGTATAGGTGTGTATAGGAGAGAGCCCCGTGATGAGCGAGCAATGCACCCGCGTGGAGGGGGGGGGGGTTAACTTGCATATATCTATCTATCTACTCTTATTAAACGAGCAAAAATTGTATATATATATATATATATATATATCCATTCGGGTTCTCGAAAACGGCTCAAACGATTTGGATGAAATTCACGGGTTAGGAGGGTCTTGTGTTGGACATTCGATCTGTCATGGTTTCATCTTCGGCTAAGTTGTTTTTGATGGGTTTTTTGTTAATCGAAATAATTATTCACAGGTGGTTGCCTCGATAAAAATGTATAATTACATTTTTATTCAATTTCCTTTGAATAATTAATTGGTTTTTTAATTTTAAATTTCAACTAATAGATCAATACAAATATTATTATAGGTATATATTAAAAATTTAGACAATTTAATTGGGAAGAGGAGGAGAGGTCCAATCGACTTGATTGGGGAATAATGGAATTGAAATAATTATCGTAAAAGAGGTTTTTTATCTAATTAGATTTTTCCTCTTATTAAAAACAAAGACTAAAGATAAATAAGGACACTCGATGGTGGAGAAGTTATCTCCGAATCGAAGCAAAATACAATGTATACATTAATTAATGTAAAATAATTGGTTTAATAATATTTATAAAAAAAATTTAATTAATGAGACAATTTAATTGAGAGATGGATGGGATTGGAACCAATCGACTTGATTGGGGAACAATGGAATTGAAATAATTATCGGAAAAGAGGTTTTTTTATCTAATTAGATTTTTCCTCTTATTAAAAACAAGGACTAAAGATGAATAAGGACACTCGATGGTGGGAGAAGTAATCTCCGGAATCGAAGCAAAAATACAATGTATACATTAATTAATGTAAAATAATTGGTTTAATAAAGACAATTTAATTGATTAAAAATCGAATTTTAAATCCCACAAACATATTCTTCTATATTAGAATTTTGCATTTTAATTGATGAACTCAAAAATTGTTATTTAATTAAAAAAAATAATGAATTTAAAATAGTTTCTGGTTTGGTGATAAACGTTTTTATAAATTGTTGCTATATATATATGTGTGTGATTGTAATGCATTGTGTGATGTATCTGTATTGAAGATTTGGGAATGAATGTTTCATGTGAAATGACAAATTCCGGTTCTTGAACGAGATAACTACTGAGGATGGTCAACCAGTGGTGACCGAAACTGTATAGTTATCAATTAAATAATTCAAATAGTTATTGAAATTATTTTAGGTTAAAAATAAAATAAAATGAGAGAGTCTTCTGTTTTTTAAATAAAATAACTTTTAATTATTTCTGGATAGTAAAATAAAATAAAAACAATTCTGTTACCATCGACAGTGAAATCTTTTATTCAACTAATTGAAATTATTGTTTTATTATATTTGTGACAAAAACAACCCTTCAATTTAACAAAAAAAAAATAATAATTATACGGTATTTATTTATATACCTATACTTATAAACACATAATCTGTGAACCACTACAAGGCTAGAAATGCAAAAACTGGGTGAGGGGTCGAGAGGCGGGGGCAGAGGTGATGGTGGGGGTGGATGTCGGGGTGCAGTGGCGGAGGGGTACGGGGGCGAGAGAAGTGGTTTCGGGGGTGGGGTGGGGTGTAGGTGGCGGCGTATGTGGAGTGGAGGGGCGCAGGTGGTGGGGTGAAGTGGTGTTGGGGGGTCCAGGGGGGTGATTATTATATAGCTTTTAACTTAAGCAAAAAGTTATCGAGCATCGGTCGGTGGCCAGGTACTATTTATATATCATCGTATATATACTTACATCAAGCAGAGGACATCCTTATTGATTTCTCTTTAAATTCTGTTTTATATTTTGCTAAATCCCCCCCCCCTCTCTCATGGAGTCGGGTGTCCAGAATGGCTAAGGCACTGGCCCGCTTCAGAGTATCGTTGATGACGATGTTCAGGTATATAATAATCGATTTTTCGAATACCAGTTTAATAAATCAAGGATAAGATGGTTTTTGGGTAGACAAATCCATCTTTCTCAATTAAAGTAATTATCCATAGGTGGGTGTGTCAATAAAAATGTATAATTTGAATTTTCCTTTTATTTATTAATTAGTTTTTTGAATTTCAAAACTCACTAATAGTTCATTACAAATATTAATAGGAATTTTAATTAATTAGAGGTATTTTCTAATGAAGACAAGAATGGTGGAAGTCAATGTTGGATTTACGCAAGAGCAGCCCAAGTATAATAAAATGAAAACTATAACATTCTGAATATAATAATTTATTAGAACGTTATTTTCATACTCTTTTTTAACCCGACTATTAGGAAGACCGTCAATCTTTCTTCAGGATTTAAATGAGTTAACGAACTTCCTTGTATTTTAATATTAATTACTTTTACATTTATATTCTATAGAATATAATGGGAGAGTATTGCGATGCCCTGTCTGGGTCCTGACTCTTTGAGAGCTTGTATCTCAGAGATGAAAAAAGTTAATTTCATTTTGTAACTTCTAGGTGGAAGAAATCGTTGCCCTCAATAGTTGGAAACCGGAGTAAGAACATAAAACCGGAAATTGTGGTCCCCAAAGGCCAAAAAGTGGTCCGAAATCCATTAGTCAGTGCGTATGTACCCCTCCTTTCGCAACCATAAGTTTTCTGATTTCAATTGACTGTGTTTATTGCGCCACGCAGAGGGGGCAGCCCTTTACAAGAAAAAGAAAAGCTTGCTGTACTCCTTCTAGCCTAATTCGAGCTTAAGTTTCTAATTTCCTATCTCTGAGACTTATGGTTTCGAAATGCAGGGGGATACATACATACGTACATACGCACTGACCATTGGATTTTGGACCGCTTTTTGGCCTCTGGGGACCACAATTTCCGGTTTTATTTCCTAAATCCGGTTTCCAACTATTAAGGGCAGTGATTCCTTCCACTTAGAAGTTACAAAATTAAATTAACTTTTTTCATCTCTGAGATACAAGCTCTCAAGTAGTCAGGACCCGGACAAGGCATCGCAATACTTCCACATTATATTCTATGAATAGACATGTGAAAGTAAAAATTACCAATAAGCAATGTCTGCCAGGAACTACTTACCAATCTCTCAAAATAATGAAGAGGGCTCAAAGAATCGATTTTAATGAATAATATATATAATAGAATGAATTTGGGTTTCTTTTGACGAATATAATAAACGATCAATTTATGGCAAGAACCATGCTTCTTAGCCATTCAACTAGCCTGGGATACAATTTTGAATTTTCCAAATCCAAAAATTTAGATAAAGAGCGAAATTCAGAAAAAATAAATGTTTTAGAAATGATCGAAATTCTAAACAACAAAAATTCAATTAACAAAATGTCAGATAAGGATTCTGTTTTTCTAATAGATAAAAGTGGCCCATGTGCGCCCTAGAATCAGAAATATATAATTAAAGACAAAATACCCCCCCCCCCCCACCCACTTTCTCTATATACTCCAGGTTTCCCTGTCTGTAATTTGGTATGCATCGAATGTATTGTCTTATCTCGTTATCTCACAATTTAATTAAAATAATCAACCTGGATTTGTTATTCCTATGAATGGATTATATTCTACAATCAGGCGGACCTGACGCCCCTCCCCCAAACACTCACACCCCTAAAATTTATTAAACTCGAATATTCATTATTAAATGGATAGTACCTGGAGCCACCGAAAGCGATGCACGGTAAAAAAATTAAATAAACTTGCAACGGATCGTTGCTAAACTTTATCCAAATTCATTTGAAATATTAATATGTTTGTTCCTTTATTATTAATCAGATATCACTTGCAATTTGTAGTTCATATTGAGTTGTTTACCAAAAAAGAATTTAGTCTTTTTGATTTTAAGTCGATTCTTCCACGTTTTCAATAGAGGTTGCCATTAATGGTCAAAACATCAAAAATGGAATGCAATAAGGTTATTCCTCTAGTATTAGATAAAATCGATCGTTATTTTTGATTTTATGTCGATTCCTCCATGTCTTCAGCAATGGTTACCAATAATAATCGAAACGTCAAAAGCCTAATGTAGAATTGTTATTCCTCAAGTTCAGGTAATGAGCTCCTGCTCGCAGACCACCATAGTCATGCATGTAGTATAGTGTGTGTGTGTTATTCCTCAAGTATTAGATGAGAATCGATGTCTATTTTTTATTTTAAGTCGATTCCTCCATGTCTTCAGCAATGGTTACCAATAAAACCGAAATGTCAAAAATCCAATATAGAATGGTTATTCCTCAAGTATTAGATGAGAATCAATCGTTATTTTTGGTTTAAAGTCGATTTCTCTATGTCTTCAGCAATAGTTTCCAATAAAAACCGAAACGCCAAAAATCCAATATAGAATGGTTATTCCTCAAGTATTAGATGAGAATCGATGGCTATTTTTGATTTTAAGTCGATTCCTCCATGTCTTCAGCAATGGTTTCCAATAAAAACCGAAATGTCAAAAATCCAATATAGAATGATTATTCCTCAAGTACTAGATGAGAATCAATCGCTATTTTTGATTTTAAGTCGATTCCTCTATGTCTTCAGCAATGGTTACCAATAAAAACCGAAACGTCAAAAATCCAATATAGAATGATTATTCCTCAAGTACTAGATGAGAATCAATCGCTATTTTTGGTTTAAAGTCGATTTCTCTATGTCTTCAGCAATGGTTACTAATAAAAACCGAAACGTCAAAAATCCAATATAGAATGGATATTTCTCAAGTATTAGATGAGAATCAATCGCTATTTTTGATTTTAAGTCGATTCCTCCATGTCTTCAGCAATGGTTACTAATAAAAACCGAAACGTCAAAAATCCAATATAGAATGATTATTCCTCAAGTACTAGATGAGAATCAATCGCTATTTTTGGTTTAAAATCGATTTCTCTATGTCTTCAGCAATGGTTACTAATAAAAACCGAAACGTCAAAAATCCAATATAGAATGATTATTCCTCAAGTACTAGATGAGAATCAATCGCTATTTTTGGTTTAAAATCGATTTCTCTATGTCTTCAGCAATGGTTACTAATAAAAACCGAAACGTCAAAAATCCAATATAGAATGATTATTCCTCAAGTACTAGATGAGAATCAATCGCTATTTTTGGTTTAAAATCGATTTCTCTATGTCTTCAGCAATGGTTACTAATAAAACCGAAACGTCAAAAATCCAATATAGAATGATTATTCCTCAAGTACTAGATGAGAATCAATCGCTATTTTTGGTTTAAAATCGATTTCTCTATGTCTTCAGCAATGGTTACTAATAAAAACCGAAACGTCAAAAATCCAATATAGAATGATTATTCCTCAAGTACTAGATGAGAATCAATCGCTATTTTTGGTTTAAAATCGATTTTCTCTATGTCTTCAGCAATGGTTACTAATAAAAACCGAAACGTCAAAAATCCAATATAGAATGATTATTCCTCAAGTACTAGATGAGAATCAATCGCTATTTTTGGTTTAAAATCGATTTCTCTGTCTTCAGCAATGGTTACTAATAAAAACCGAAACGTCAAAAATCCAATATAGAATGATTATTCCTCAAGTACTAGATGAGAATCAATCGCTATTTTTGGTTTAAAATCGATTTCTCTATGTCTTCAGCAATGGTTACTAATAAAAACCGAAACGTCAAAAATCCAATATAGAATGATTATTCCTCAAGTACTAGATGAAATCAATCGCTATTTTTGGTTTAAAATCGATTTCTCTATGTCTTCAGCAATGGTTACTAATAAAAACCGAAACGTCAAAATCCAATATAGAATGATTATTCCTCAAGTACTAGATGAGAATCAATCCGCTATTTGGTTTAAAATCGATTTTCTATGTCTTCAGCAATGGTTACTAATAAAACCGAAACGTCAAAAATCCAATATAGAATGATATTTCTCAAGTTCTAGATGAGAATCAATCGCTATTTTTTGATTTTAAGATTTTAAGACTTTCACTGATTGAAATTCATCCAACTCTTTGCTTCTCCTAGCGTTAGAGATTAAATATTAAATTAATAAAAGGATATGTGTGTGTAAGAAAAAAAACTTAAATTCACTTATTATTATGTATTGTTTATTTAATTATATTAAATTCTACTTATTTTAATGATTTCATTTACAGTACAGCGAATCAACATGTAGTTCCTATAGCCTTCCTGAGTGAATTTCATCCGGAAAAATTAACTCCAATTATGACTGTAATTTGCGGGTTCGGAAAATTATTAGGAAATCTTTTCTTACCAAGTAATATTTACACAATAACCTCTTTTATATAAATACAATTTTTTTTTCAAAATATATTATCTTTTTTAGTTCTTGCAATCGGAATTATTCCATTGACCTTCCAATATTCAATTGGAACGATATACTTTGAATCCTGGAGGCTTTATATTTTGTTAGCTCTGACAGTTCCATTGCTTTTATTGTTTATATTATATTTATTAGTAGAGGAAACGCCTAAGTTCCTATTATCGAAAGGCAAGGACAATGAAGCCTTGGAAGTTCTGAAATCAGTCTATAAATGGAACCATCTTACAAAAAATAAAACATTTTCGGTATGTAGGGAATACTTAATAATTTAAGAAATGCTTATTTCATTGTCAATTCTGTAAACTTATTGCCCATAATACCAGAGTTGTTGATTTTTAACAGTAATTTATGACAAACAACTCAAGCTTGAGTTGATTACCAAAAAAGAATTTAGTCTTTTTGATTTTAAGTCGATTCTTCCACGTTTTCAGTAGAGGTTCCATTAATAGTCAAAATATCAAAAATGGAATGCAATAAGATTATTCCTCTAGTATTAGATAAGAATCGATCGTTATTTTTGATTTTAAGCCGATTTATCCATGTCTTCAGCAATGGTTACCAATAATAACTGAAACATAAAAAATCCAATGTAGAATTGTTATCCCTTCGAGTAATAGATGAGAAACAATCGCTATTTTTGATTTTAAGTCGATTCCTCCATGTCTTCAGCAATGGTTACTAATAAAAACCGAACCGTCAAAACTCCAATATAGAATGGTTATTCCTCAAGTACTAGATGAGAATCAATCGCTATTTTTGATTTTAAGTCGATTCTTCCATGTCTTCAGGAATGGTTACCAATAAAAACAGAAACGTCAAAAATCCAATATAGCAAGGGATGGCCACATATAACGAGAAAGCTGAAACTAACAATTTCATGAAGAAGTCGAAAAATATACGACTTGCAACTTTTGGAAATTTAGCTTTTAATTATTTTCTCAAGTTCAAGATCCCAATATCAAGCCTAATTATTTTCAAAGATGGACGATTACAACCCAAATATAATAATTAAAATAAAAAAAATGATACCAATTATCAGCCAACATGAACACTCGTAAAAGCACTTCTCAAAGTAAAATGTTATTTCTTTTTTTTATTCAAATTGAACAGTAATGTTATAAGTAAAATAGAGCAAAAAATAAATTTTATTTCATTTATATTTTATAAAATAAAAAAATGTGTCTTTTTTTTAATAGACCATTAATTAATCTCGAAACAATGTTGCTCGCTTTGAAACTTTTATGAATTTGTAGCTCCCAAAGTTAAGGTTATTGGCCACTCCTGCAATATAGAATGGTTATTCCTCAAAGTACTAGATGAGAATCAATCGCTATTTTTGATTTTAAGTCGATTCCTCTATGTCTTCAGCAATGGTTACTAATAAAAACCGAAACGTAAAAAATTCAATTGGTTATTCCGCAAGTGCTAGATAAGAATCAATCGCTATTTTTGGTTTAAAGTCGATTCCTCTATGTCTACAGCAAAGGTAACGGATAAGAAACCAACGCGGTTGGTATGGTTACTTATAAAATTTCCTCCCAAATTTTTAGCATTTCACAGAGAGAAGCCTATCCACTCTTACTTAAGCAAGCTAAATTAAATGAGTTATATTAAACCGATCAAATGAATAAATTTTAAAGAATTTAAAAAAGTACTATCTTACTCTAGAGTAAAGTACTTTAAAATATAATTTTACTAAAAACTTTATTTAACCTTTTCTGTGGTCCCCAAGGTATTTAATTAGGATATTAAATTTCATCAAAATTGGTTAAGTCATTTTCAAGATATTTAGAAAAAACTAAAAAAGTACTGAAATAAAGTACTAATGTACCAAAAACTATTCAGCGCTTCATTTTGTTAAAAGAATGGTAGGTTTTCAATTTCATTTCATTTGGGGAAACGGTGTAGAAAAAATCGTGGACAACAAAAACGATAACATACATATATACATACACATACATCCGCACGCTCAAAATGGAATAAACTGCAACGGATCGTTGCTAAACTTTATCCAAATTCATTTGAAATATTAATATGTTTGTTCCTTTATTATTAATCAAATTCAATTTGTAGTTCATATTGACATTAATTCAAAAATAATTCTCATTTAATAGTCGAGGAATAACCATTCTACATTGGATTTTTGACATTTCGGTTATTATTGTAACCATTGCTGAAGACACGGAGGAAACGACTTAAAATCAAACAATAGCCATCGATTCTCATCCAATACTTGAGGAATAACAATTCTACATTAGGTTTTTGACGTTTCGATTATTATTGGCAACCATTGCTGAAGACATGGAGGAATCGACTTAAAATCAAAAATAACGATCGATTCTTATCTAATACTAGAGGAATAACCTAATTGCATTCCATTTTTGATGTTTTGACTATTAATGGCAACCTCTACTGAAAACGTGGAAGAATCGACTTAAAATCAAAAAGACTAAATTCTTTTATGGCAAACAACTCAAGCTTGAGCTATAATTAAAACGTTCAAATGAATAAATTTTAAAGAATTTAAAAAATTAAAAAAGTACTATCTTACTTTCGAGTAAAGTACTTTAAAATATAATTTTACTAAAAACTTTTATTTAACCTTTTTAGTGGTCCCCAAGGTACTTAATTAGGATATTAAATTTCATCAAAATTGGTTAAGTCATTTTCAAGATATTTAGAAAAAACTAAAAAAGTACTGAAATAAAGTACTAATGTTTGTGGGCCGATATGTACCAAAAACTAATCAGCGCTTCATTTTGTTAAAAGAATGCTAGGTTTTCAATTTCATTTCAATCGGTGCAACGGTGTGGAAAAAATCGTGGGCCAAAAAACGATAACATACATACATACATACATACATACATCATCATCCGCACGCACTAAATGAAAAAATCGCACTTTTTGGCCTCTCGACGAGACCCCTTGTAATTTTTGGCAAAACCGTCACGTGCTAAAATTCAACCTAATTGAATACTACAATTTGTGACTTTAATTGAATCCATGGGTTCCGTAGTCTTTACCTGAGGACCCTTTGAAGCCACGCTTGCCCCGAGAGCGATTACAATACTTTACCCATGCTTTGCATTGGATAAAGTAAAAACTCGCACTTTTTGGCACTCTCGATGAGACCCCATGCAATTTTTAGTCAAAACCGTCACGTGCTAAAATTCAACCTAGTTGAATACTACAATTTGTGACTTTAATTGAATCTATGGGTGCAGTAGTCTTTACCTGAGGACCCTTGAAGCCACGCTTACTCCGAGAGCGATTACATATACTTTACCCATGCTTTGCATTGGATAAAGTAAAAATCGCACTTTTTGGCCTCTCGACGAGACCCCATGTAATTTTTGGCAAAACCGTCACGTGCTAAAATTCAACCTAGTTGAATACTACAATTTGTGACTTTAATTGAATCCATGGGTTCCGTAGTCTTTACCTGAGGACCCTTGGAAGCCACGCTTGCCCCGAGAGCGATTACAATACTTTACCCATGCTTTGCATTGGATAAAGTAAAAATCGCACTTTTTAGCCTTCTCGATGAGACCCCATGTAATTTTTGGCAAAACCGTCACGTGCTAAAATTCAACCTAATTGAATAATAATATTTGTGACTTTAATTGAGACCATGGGTTCCGTAAACTTTACCTGAGGATCCTTTGAAGCCACGCTTGCCGCGAGACCGATTACAATACTTTACCCATGCTGCATTGGATAAAGTGAAAAAATGAATATATTTTTTATTTGCTACAAACTCTTTTTTTTTAATTAACTGAGGAAATAAATGTTTTGTTCCTATGGGAGAATAGAAATTGTTTCTTCAATAAATTTCTGCCATCAGATGTCAGGACAGCTTAATTCGCTATTTCATTTTCTCCTTTCGGTGGCTCTGTGTATCTTAATCATATGTAATTTGTACTTTAACTTACTTATCCAAACGAAAACAACAACAATAATAATTAATGTAAAATATATCTGGGGGAACGGCAGTGCCCCAGCCAAGTTCGATTCGAGCGGGGATGTGTGCACTGCCAGACTTCCCTATACAGGAAACAACTCAGGCCATTTTGACGCCTCTGTAACTTCGTAGTGGAAACCTCTACAGGGCTGAATTTTTTTTTTCCAGAACAGTGGTCGATAAGCTTAACTAAATTACAAAATTTCATATTTCTACTGTTTATACCATCCAAGTTACAAGAAGGCAAAGATAAGCTTTTTCGTCACTCACTCACTCACTCACTGACTCACTCACTCATCAAAATTCTAGAGTACTTCCGCTAACCCTAGAATGCTGAAATTTGGCAGGAAGGTAGAGTTTGGGGTACAATTAATGGGAAAATCCAAAAATCGAAACTTTCCCTTCTTCAGGACCTAAAATGAAGGGGTGAAATTTATAGACTTAATTAACATATACTAAAAATTCAATGAACCTAGAATGCTGAAATTTGGCATACTGGTATAGCTTGACACAGTAATAAAGGAGGAAATTGAAAAATCGAAACTTTTCCTTCTTCAAGGCCCGAAATGAAGGGTGAAAGTTATAGGCTTAATTAACATAAACTAAAAATTCAATGAATCTAGAATGCTGAAATTTGGCATACTGGTAAAGCTTGACACATTAATAAAGTACGAAATTGAAAAATCGAAACTTTTCCTTCTTCAGCATCATAAATGAAGGAGTGAAGTTTATAATATAAATTCTTATCATGTAAAAGTTTAAAAAAGATAAGAGTAAATAGATATTTTATTTAATATGGATTTACTATGAGTTGAGATATAGTCACTTATTTCACATTAAAATTAAAAATTAAAAGATATAATTTTTTTTCTTTTCAATATATATTTCGGGCTATCAACCCATCTTCAGGAAATACAGAAGGTAACTGTTACCTTCTGTATTTCCTGAAGATGGGTTGATAGCCCGAAATATATATTGAAAAAAAAAAATTTTTATATCTTTTAATTTTTTAATTTTAATGTGAAATAAGTGACCAGTATCCTTAACTCATAGTAAATCCATATTAAATAAAATATCTATTTACTCTGATCTTCATTAAAGATGTTTCACCTTGCACCAACACCACAATCTCTACTGATTAAAAGTTTAAAGGATATAAAATGCTAAAATTTGACATGTCAGTGGATTTTGGGACATTAACAATAGGAGAAATCGAAAAACTGAAACTTTCCCTTCTTCAGCATCTAAAATGAAGGAGTGAAACTTATGAGCTAAATTAACTAATAGTGAAAATTCAATGACACTAGAATACTAAAATTTGACATAGTGTAATAACTTGAATCACTAATAAAGTGAGAAATCGAAAAAGATCTTCATCAGCCTTTAAAATAAATGCGTGAATCTTGAAGGTTAAATTCCCATCCAACTTACAAAAAGAAGTGAAATCTCAACAAAAACACTTGTGTAAAAAAAGGCCAAGTTCGATTAATAAAATCCGTTAGCCAAAAAAGTAGTGAGATCTAATGTGCTGCCAAGTTCAACATCATCAATTTATTAAATGAGTCGAGAATATATTAGTAACTTCAATTAAAACGAATGTTTTTAATTTCACATGTCCAACTATATTTTTTATTGATTTCACATTTTTAGTAGAAATTATTTTCCTAAAACTTGGCTTTTACGCATTAAATTATTATTATTATTGTCTGATAGGGCCTCCACCTCTCCCTTTTAGCTCTTTCATCCTCTCTTATTAAGATCTCATGATATGGTAACTAGTAATTCGTGACATACATAATAATGCGTAAAAGCCAAGTTTTAGGAAAATAATTTCTACTAAAAATGTGAATTCAATAAAAAATATAGTTGGACATGTGAAATTAAAAACATGCGTTTTAATTGAAGTTACTAATATATTCTCGACTCATTTAATAAATTGATGATGTTGAACTTGGCAGCACATTAGATCTCACTACTTTTTTGGCTAACGGATTTTATTAATCGAACTTGGCCTTTTTTTACACAAGTGTTTTTGTTGAGATATATATTATTTATTTACTTCAACTCTAACTGTACTCTTAATTATTTGAAGACTACTTGTACAAAATATAGGTAGAAAATATTTTATATTGAAATTATTTGTTCTTTTTATTATAGTTCAAAAAACTCGAACCAACAATGGAAATTGAAATAATCGATCCAAATATCACAGTCTGGCAAAATGTGAAAAATAAATCCACAGGATTTACGATAGCCTTCAAAAGCCTTACCTAAGTCGTTTAATCGTAGGGATTTTTATATTTATAATCATTGGATTGTAAGTAACTTTTTCTATTATTACCTGGTTCATCCGATGGGCAGGCGAAGTTCTATAATAAATGTGATAGAGTCTGTATATATGGATCAATTTTTATTTATTTATTATTTGTATTTAGTTGATTTTTGTTTTGTTTTTTATTAGAAGCTCAAGTATTGTAATTTGGATTCCTCAATACTTTGCCATGGAAAGTGATTTTAAGGAACTCTACGGAAGCACAGAATCTGCTACAATTTGTGATATTGTCCAGATAATGCAAACAAGAAATACGACAGGAGCGAGTACTTCATGTTCTGATGTATTAAAAAAATTTTATCATCTTTTTAATTATTGATCAAAAAAATCTATGTTGAATATTTCTTAAAAAAAAATTGTTTTCTATTTTTAGTTTTAGATTTTATTTGAAAACGGTTCAAAACACAAAGGAGAGGGGGTAAAAATTTGAGCCTTTTTGCTAAATTTTTCAGTTAGTCTTTAAGGTCTTAGGGAAATATCTATGCAAAAATTAGCTTCTTAAAATTACCATGGAGGAGAAGAGGACAGACGATGATTATTCATGAGTAGAGACCGGATTCCTATGCAATTGCATATTATTTGCCCCCACATACGGCCCAGGAGATAAATTATCTATCCGAATCGTGCAACTAGAATATTATAGGTTAAATTTTATATTTTTGCATATTTGAATAATATAGTATAAAATATCATATTTGAAGAATATTGCATAAAATTGCATAATTAAAGGATTCTTACAAATATTTCATATTTCGACCCAAATATAGATGTTTTAAAAGTAAATTTTACGCTTCCATGTGTGCGGTGCACGACGGCGCCTTTCTTAGAAAGGTAGTCATATCCTTAACTGATCTGCTATTTCAGTTGCCTAAGTAGCAGGGTCTCCCGTTAAACGAGGTGTGGTTGTTAAATAACCTGACTGATGCTGCTACTGGCAAACAGCGAGCGTATAGCGACAGGTTTGAACATGATTGTGTCTGGTGATGCTTCCCCCACCATCTGCTTGCTAAAGAAGCCTTGGTGTCTCTTAGTTTGTCTGTAGCAATCGCCCGCAGTAGTCTCTGTGACATATTTGACACTTGCTGTCTATAGCTTACTTAATCAGGATATTCCTTTCATAGAACTTTTTAAAATATATAGTCTTTATGTCTTCAATTTTAATTTTTTAGTGCATAAAAAATTTATTTTGCCATCTTTTCCTGGAAATCTTTTCATATTTCAACGTATTATACTGCATATTATTTGCATATTTTATGGCATATTTTGGCTGTTTCTACTGCATAAAAATCCGGTGTCTATTCATGAGAAAATTTTTCAGGGTTGTGAGTCAAATAAAAATAATATTAAAATTTTATTTAAATAGTTAATTTTTTGAGTTTTTTTTTGCAAGTATAATACAGTAGTGATTAAATAGAAAAATACACACGGTACATTAAACATAGTTTAGTGAAGCCGGGCAGGAAGTCATGGCTTTTACACAATTTATTTATTCGATTACATGAGGGGGGGAGCATCTGCCCCGTTTTACCCCCTCAGCAGATTCCCATGACGAGATGACCACATTATATATTCTAAACAGAGTTTTTTACTTAATTTATGTTAAATTAAGTTTTCTAGGGATAAAGAATTTTTCCACTGAGAGGAATTTAGTGAATCTATATTGTAAAAATTATAAATAGCAGGTTAGTTAAAAATAAAAACCTTGAAATTGTGAATTTTAACATTATAAATTGATGAAAAAAAGGCTAATATTTTATCGACTCACGTCTATAAATATATGAATGCTCATGATATGATTGTTTGAAACCTTCATCAACTGGATAAAGCCTACAATATGATCTTTCAATATATTATAATATAATGATTCGTGTCCATTTTTATAATTTAATTTTAAAAAATCAAATCAAATTTGCTGAAGAACTTAAAAATAAATATAAAAAACAATCAACTGTGATTAATTTTTGTTTTTGAAAAAAAAATCCAGAACCCTATGAAACTTCAATTAAATTTTTTATAATATTTCAGCTAAATATTTCTATCGACCGCTTCATTAACTCTATAATAATTTTCGGAATATCACTAGCAGTAGCAATACTAACAACCACTCTAGTACATTTCGTTGATAAAAAATATATAATAGGTAGGTTTCTACAAATGATAAATAAAATTTACTTGGTGGTTTGATTGATGAATGAAAAAATTATTTCTGGTTGGACCACTTATGGTGAAATTAAAATATTTGTTTAACTATTACTTGAAGACGACTTTAGAACCAGAGACCTAAATTTGTGATTTTTTTATCAAATTTTCTAATTTGATCATGAGAGGTAGGAGGTCCAACATGAAAGAATTCTTCAGTTCATCAAACTATTCCTAAAATATTTTTATGTATTTTATGGATATTCTAACAATATTTTGTACATTTTAGTCGGCATTGAATTTTTCATTGGCATTCTGTTAATTTTATCTGCATATATTACCGGTTCTTCGATACCATTAATGTTATTTGACGGAATATGGTCCATTCAAACCAGTGTTATACAAATTGCCCTTGTGCAAACGTTTCCAACTAAAATCCGCGTGTTTTGTATTTCAACTTCAATGATGGCGCAATCGCTTACAGTCGCTGTCAGCAACCTCGTATTGCCCTCCTGGCTACTCTCTGGCTGTCAACAACCGTTCATCATTATGGGCGTATTGAATTTAGGTGAGTAATGAATGAATGAATGAAACGACACCTTCTCTTTTTATTATTATTATTTACTAGCTGCATGGCCCGCCTTCGGCGGCCCTCTTGCTAGCCAAGGGGCACACCCTCTGGACCCCAACCCACGAACCCCACCCTCATACCCCACTCCCACCGCACTCTACCCAGCACCTCCCACCCCCCGCACCCGTGCCCAACCACCGCCTCACCCCAGCCCCGGCACCTCACACCCCAGCCCCCGAACCACCCCACTAAGCCTCTGGACCCTCACCTGAACCCCCCACCATCCACCGCGCCCCACTCACCCCACTAAGCCTCTGGATCCTCACCCGAACCCTCACTCCTCACTGTACCACTCCACCCCCCGAGCCCTCCACCCAGCCCCATACCAAAACCCCGCACCCACCCACCCCAGACCCCACCACCCTCACCCGAGGCCCTATTACGCCTCTGGCCCTCACCTAAACCTCACCCTCCACCCCTGCACCCCACCTGCACCACACCTACCCCAGCACCCAGCTTTTTTTCATTTCTAGCCTTCTAGTGACCCACAGATTATGTATACAAGTTATCTCAAGGGGTAAGAATTTTCATTTTTTTGATCCCCCCCCCCATTTAGGTGGTTAGTTTTTGCATTTCTAGCCTTCTAGTGACCCACAGATTATGTATATAAAATTTCGTTGAGTTTGGTCAAAGAACAAGAATTTTCATATTTTTCACCCCCCCCCCTTTGGGTGGTTTTTTGGGGAAATTTTTTTAAACAAAAGTAGTCAGCAATTACATCCCCTATAACTATGCTCATAATAAAATTTGCCGTAGAGTTAATAGTTTAGGAGTTATTTGATCATTTTCATTCGTTCCCTCTCCCCCAAAACCTCCTTTTGGGGTCAAAATATCAAAACGTTATATAGCTAAAAACGTAAGTTAGAAGACATCTGATTTAAATATGAAATTTCATAATAATCCCTTCAGCCGTTTTTACGTGAATCGTGAGCAACTTTTCGTGGAAACCACTGAAACAGACAGACAGACAGTTAGAAATTGTTCACAAGAGAGAGCAACGCGTCCTGCTTGATGCAAATAAACATATACACATATATATCAAGACGATATATCTGTATATATTATTTATTTGTTTGAGACTATAGTTTTCGAAGACTTGCGTCATCAGTCTTCTTCAATTATAAATGTTTTTCATGGAGTCAACATCATATGGATATTGAAACTAGGCTCTGCTCGTCACCGCTGGAGGGCTAGGAACTGGCTCCAGCCCTCCAGCAGTGACGAAAGAACACTCAAGTTTTCAATATCCATATGATATTGACTCCATGGAAAACATTTATAATTGAAGAAAGACTGATGATGAAGACCAAGTCTTCGAAACTATAGTCTTCAAACAAATAAATAATATATATACAGATATATCATCTTGATATATATGTGTGTATATGTTTATTTGCATCAAGCAGGAGGACAACCTCTTTGTTTCTCTTTTGTGAATCAACAACTCTGCTACTTGGAAAACAAAAACTTGTCAAGTAATTTTGCTGAGGGTGTTTTCGTTCATAACTTTGCCTGAAACTTGAGGCAACCAAAATTTGGTGTGATTTGGAGCATGTGTACAGACAAAACCTTAATTTTATATGTATAAGACTAGCTGCGAAGCCCGGCGCCTTCGGCAGGATTCTTGCTTCGCTCCCGGGTTCGTCCCCCTTGAATCCATGCGAAAGTAGGCTGGATGCCCAACTGTGGCAAACATGCTCTTGTGTCTGTCTATAAATGTCGAAAAAACAACGTGCAATTGAATTTTTTAAAGATATAAACATATAAATAAAATTCTCTATATAAGGGTTTTATATGATTGGAATTTGGACGCCAAGAAAGCGTCTAACTTTCCACTTTATAATTTGTTTGATAATGATTATGATGGCTATATCTTCCCTTTCAAGCGCAATATCCGATTCCGAGCGTCGGCGGAGAGATTATCCTCTCCGTTGTAATTTTCATGGGGAAATTTTTTAGTTTTTGGGGTGGTTTCCCATTGCTTTCCCCTGAGGGGATAGGATTATAGCCGGTCAAATATTTGCAGCGAGTCGGGCTTGAGCCCGGCGCTAGCTTAATAAGAAGGCATTCTCGATAACCACTCGGCCAACCTGACTCCCGGATCATGACTTTATTATTAAGGGCTTGATATAAGCTTTTAGAATTTAACTGATGTTTTTGTCTGGTTTTATACTATTTATTCTCTTTTGTTTTTAGGACTATCAGTATTAGTATTTTTCTTCATTGATAAGCTTTTACCATTAGATACAGACACAAAAAATGAAACAAATAAGATCGTTGAAGGATTGTAATTTGTTGATCACTTCAAGAATTTCATCACAATGCAATTGGCAGTGAATTTTCGTAAAGATGAAAGAAGAGAACATCTAGTAAACCTTAGAATTTTATAAATTTTAAAATTAGAACTGCCCTACAGGCATAGTTTTAAAGTGAAATTGGCGCAATTCAAGGTCGAAAGTCGATGGATATTTTGCTAGCCTCCCAAATTCACCCACCGATCAAATCCTCCCCCTAGATCCACTTCCGATCATCATTCATCCCGCCAAACCTATACAAGTCCTTTTTGTTAAGGGAGAATGGTGTAAGTTCTTAGTGAAACATATTTAAATAAAGTAAAGAAAATTTTGAATTATTTAAGAAATTTTAAATTTTAAAAAGTTTCTTAAATTTTACAAAATATTAAGTGGATATCGATGTGGCAGTCCAAAAAAGAAGAAGATAATTTACACTATCTTTTATTCATAAACCGACGTTTCGGAGGCTATTCCTCCTTCTTCAGGGTTTTGAAAAGTCAGTGGAATGCAGACATGACCTCCTCTGTCTCTTCTTTCAGTGGCATGTGCAACAATAATATATTGTATTTCATTCTCAGCAGAATTATAATGTAGATTACTAATATATATATTGTTACTGCTACTGAAAGAGGAGACAGAGGGGAATGTCGCATTGGATTTCCTTCACCGACTTTATCAAACCCTGAAGAAGAAGGAATTGCCTCCGAAACATCGGTTTTATGAATAAAAAGATAGTGTAAATTATCTTCTTCGTTTTTTAGACTTCCTCATCGATATCCACTTAATCCACTTATCAGCCCGTCTCCAAAATTACTCCAATCTTATTTTTACAAAATATTCTTTGCTTTACAATACATGTCCTCTGCACTCTCTCCTCTTCCCCTAACTCAGATCGTTCTCCGAATTCCTTGAGTTGTTTACCAAAAAAGAATTTAGTCTTTTTGATTTTAAGTCGATTCTTATATTTTTTAGTAGAGGTTAACATTATACCATTAATGGTACAAACATCACAAATGGAATGCAATAAGGTTATTCGTCTAGTATTAGTTAAGAAAAAGGTCGTTTATTTTTTTTTAAGCAGATTCCTTCAAAAAAAAATATTTTTTATAAATTTTATTAAACCAATAATTTTACATGAATTAATGTATACATTGTATTTTTAGCTTCGACTCCGGAGATTACTTCTCCACCATCGAGTGTCCTCGATCATCATTTTAGTCCTTGTTTTTAATAAGAGGGAAAAACTAATTAGATAAAAAAAACCTCTTTTCCGATAATTATTCCAATTCCAATTCCCCAATCCAAAATTTTTTATTGATTGTTATTATATAAATAAATAAAAAAGCTTATTAAAAAGTTCTAATAAACTTTTGACCATTGTTTTTTATAAAAGATTTGTATTTATGTAATATTCGTATATATCCTCGGAACTCATTTCTGATGAGTACGGATTGCGACCACGGGGTTATCCGAGCTAAGTCTGACATTGCTTCCGCTTACTTTGTGTCAGGCTTTCTCTTTCCTATACGGCCTCCGGAGATATGAGAGTGGAAGGATTAAAGTAGAAAGAAGTTTTTGTTTGTCTAGTTTTAAGATTAAGAAAGGTTGATTGAAGCTTGGGGAGTACCTGCAATTTTGTAAATAGAAATGAATGAAAGGTATGTGAAGGTGTTATTGTTTAGATATATACATGTCTATTATGACATTAAGAAACAACTAATAATAGATATGTATATATCTTGGCCAACTTTGTTTTTTAC